>JAPYZA010004503.1:0-13414 GCA_030522685.1 Eupelmus azureus | reverse complement strand
TCTCGAAAAGCGCAGCGGCTCTCTATCGCCAATAAATTAACCTCCACATCTACACAACTCTTCACTTCAAACGGTCGGCCCCGACTGGTGCCTCGTCCACACAAAAGCAGGAAAAAAAACACACACACCAGACGGAGTATCAAACGCCGCGGCTCTTCTCGGAAAATACCTAAAAGCTTGGCATCGGTAGAGACAAATTCAGGGATAGTGGAGGGGAAAAAGTCCTGTTTCTCCGGGGCGCTCCCGTGGGACGGGGCGGCGTAGCAACTTACCTGGCAAAGTGCTGCGCGCGCGAGCAAGATTTATTGCCGCGGGGAGCGAGTAGAGAGAGAGAGAGCGTATAGTCGTCGTCTACATCTATCTTTTGCTTGCTGCGCGGCGGCATCGGGCCTGTCCATCGCTGCGCGACCACCGTACGCGGCCTGTCCGTTTGAATATCTCGCGAGAGCTCGCTTTTCAATTTTCAGAGCGCGAGAGTCGAGGGAAGAGTGAGATGAAGGAGGAGAGACGGCTGTCGGCGAGATAGGGAAGAGGTATAGTAGCTGACGCGGGGGTAGCGAGACGGAAGGATGATCGTGAGGTAATGGCTAGGGTGGCGGAGTGTGGGTGCTTCTGTTGGTTGTTTTGTTGGTTGGTTGTGGAAGTTGGGTTGTTATTTGAGAAATTTATAACAACCATCGTGGGAGAATTTATAAGTAATAATTGGGGTATTGGTAGAAGGCGCATAGCCTGCTTGATTTAGTTTTCACAATGTTACAAAATATTCGAAATTTTAAACTTCAATGATTTTGACTTTTTGAAAGTCAATTTTTAATTTTCTTCACTACAACTCTATTGAATATATTATATTTCTGATATTTATCTTTTGATAATTTAATTTTTTGAATTTTAGGCTCTGCCTTTACCCATTAACCTAATAATTAAGCATCACAGTCCATCCCTATTTATAAATAGTCTATTTCATTTTCTACTCGAGACCTAATTATTCAAAAACGTAAAAACATAAAGTTTCTGCTTTTACATATAAAATTTCTTTCTACATCACTGTCAATTGATCCGAAGATTTAGTTATTCAAGCTGTCTGCCCCCACATACGCAAAAAAACCATAGTACTAAACGCAAATCAAACTTTCAACCCTCGCACATCGCAACCTGCAGCCCAAGAATCCATCATCAAAGAAAGCGCAACAATAACCAGGCGATTAAAACCCGGAGCCAAAAGAAACACACCCGAAAACGCAAATCCCGAGACCAACAAAGCCGGGGGCCGTCCCTTTAAAAAGCAGCGCATAGCCCCGGCAAAGGGAATTTCCAAAAGACGACAAAGACACTGAGCGAGGCGGAAGCTGCATACACCTGAGGGGGGAACGACGACGGCACTCTGAGAAGAGAAAGAGAGAAGTGCGCGTTAACGGCTGACTTGAAAGGAGAAAGGCGAGCGCTGAGAGAAGGAGAGCGAGGTCGGTGGCTTTGGCGATGACGCGCTTTTGAGAGCTGGCCCCGTATAAGCGGCTCTCTTCCTTTTTCCGCATTCGGCTTTTTCGGCCGCCGCTTTAGAAATGAATGCGACCTTGCGCGAAAACTCGGCCAGAGAAGCCCCGGCCGAGTCTTCCGGTCAGAGGAGCCATAGCGCCGCGATTTTCCCACGAGGTGTACGCTCCGGATGAAAGTCGAGAGAGAGTGAAAAGAGCTGGAGCTTCTTTCTACTGCGGGGGAAGTTTCGGGCTTTATGCTTTTTTAGGAGGAATCACGAGAGGGAGGATCGTTTTACTTTTGCTGTTTGTAAATGTTTGAGCGGGGACTTTTGATGTGCTAGCGATTGGAGGATTGTTTGGAGTGTGTGTGGACGTTTTATTGCGTAATGGTGTGGTGTATAGTTATAGGATGTTTTTAATGATGGTATTTTAATTTATCAATTACGTATACAGCTATAAATAAGAAAACTAATTGTTTACACGTAAATGCTTGTTGACGCAACGTCTAATAGCTCGATAAATCGCCCCACGAAAAAAAAATCAGCAAAACAATCCTCGCGTAACAGATTACACCCCCGCTTCAGATCGGCTCTCGTAAAATAAAAAAACCAGCCGATGCACTGCTCGCGCCCTCTTAAATCCATCCGGGAGTTTATCATCCGCTCTAGCTACAGCACGAAGAAAACGCGCTATTTCCAATTTTATCGAAACTCGGGCGCGCGCGCGCAGCACGACAAATCAAATCAGATGCCGAAATGACTCGTAAAATCGAGCGCTCGCGCCGTGCAGTTTATTGGTTCGCCGGTTTACAAATGCGCGCACACGGTTCAATTCCGGCTTTATCACTGCGCCAGCGGCCGTATTCCAGCAGCGCGGCGGGCAATACGGGGCCGGGGGCTTCCGTATAGCGAGACTCGATATTATATCGCGGCAGCCGGGCGCACCGATTGCGCGGGTATTAAAGCGCTCGAGGTATGCGTTTGCGTGTTGCGGAGTTGCGAGTTCCAGAGGGGGGAGAGAGGTGGATTGATTTTTAACGTCTTCGAGAAGTGGGAGAGTGTTTTTAGCTGAGATGATATGGTTGGATGTGGGATTAAGAGGGCACAGAGGTAGGTTGGGGGATTGGAGTTATTTAAATTAGACTTTATTAAATTTTGGTTTTAGGTATTTATAGAAATAGGATTGATCAGTAAATTGGTACAATTGTCGAACGGTGTAATTACTTGAATTTCTGGAGGGACTAAAATAAAAGGCTATTCTAATGAATAGTACAGTACTAGTAAAATGTTAACCAAATTATACGTTAATACCGTGACTATCGATTTAAAAATCGCAAATTAATTTCGCAGCACTTGTTTCCGATAGATTGCGAGAGGGAGGGGAGGCGGATGAGCCGGGCTCAAATGCCCGAATAATGCTTTGTTAATAATTGACTAACTATAAAGCGAGGGGAGTTCGGCGCTGTGCAGTCATAAATACACAACCTTTGATGTATACATTAAGTTTCATTTGTCAGTCGAGAGAGTTACTAATCGACAATAATTACTTTCGTGCAATGAACATTTAACCCCCTCCGCCCGATGAATAGAGAAATCACGCGTTCAGTAACAGCGGGGTGTCTACGGCAGTGTTGATTTGCTCTTTGGCGTCGAATTATCGCAAGCCAAAAATTATTGCTTTCGATTATTTAGCGCTTCTAAAAGACGTCTCAAAACCATTCGTTACATCAAGCGAAAAATTCAAACTCCGAAAGCACGAGAATAATCATTACCAAAACCAGGCCAAGAGGCACTCTCGCACACCTCATCAACCACCTCCCGAGAAATTCTTAAACAAACTCAGCCCGAGCGACAAAAATACGCTCCTATACACGTAGTTCCCCAAACCCCATCCGCTAGCGAAGAATCTCCCAGCTGGCAAACTATCGGCCAAGAAAATTTCGCGTTCTCGCGCGACTACCCGCATCTCAATATCCCGCTCTCTCTCTCTCTCTCTACTTCGTCCCACCATCAGACTTTTACTCCTCGGCACACCGGTAGTCGAGAAGCGCCAAAGTATCCCGGAAGTTTACGAACCGTTTAATTTCGCACACAGCGCTCGAGTTTTCCCGCGCGCTGGAGTCTTCAGCCGGAACGAGCTGCGGCTCTGCGCACCTTAATGGATTTCGTCGAATCTACTCGACGAAAGAGAGAGAGAGAGAGAGAGAGAGAGAGAGTTGCGGAGAGCACAGCGACGTGGTTTTCTCTTTACACCCCGGCTACGACGACGACGAGCCGGAGTGTAAACGTTAGTCGCCGCCGAGGTGGGATGAGCTTTCGGATATGGTCTTGGGGCTTACGGGAGAGACGCTGATTCAAGCGCTGGCTGAGAAAGAGAGGAAAAAAGGGAGTGCGAAGTGGATGGCTTTATTTACCTGGCGATCATTGCCTTTGGTTACGGATGATTAAAAACTTTTGTCGAGCTTGCCGCGATCGGACGAAGACTGTTTGTCAAACAGAGTAAATGAGTTTAACGATAAACCCATCGCGGGAAAATTAACAGAAACCAAATCAAAATTAATTCAAACTACCGACTAAATTTCAAAAATCCCTTTTAATTCAACTCTCCATTTTTAACTCTTCACAAACACCGTATAAAAGCAACAACAAAACCCTCACCACGCGCGATAACCGCTCTTGAAGCGCAACGCGCCCCCCTTGCACACTTAAGACATTAAAAGCCCTCAACGCCATACAGCCGAGTGCGACTCGCGAGCGCGATGCATCTCACGCGTCCGCGCGGACTTTACCCCTCCCCTTTTCAGCTCTCCCGGCCGGAAGCGCGGCCAGCTCACCTGAGCTTCTTATTTTCGCGCTCGCGCGCAGCATCCCGCGATTACTATCATTATACGGGAACCCGACGCGCTCGCGCGCGGCTCTTATTATTATTATCGTTGTTACAGCCGCTGCGTTCAGCCCCCCTTGAGCGTCTCGCTGTGGACTTTTAGGGCGCGCGAGTGTGGAGAGGAGAGCGGAGCCAGGGAAAAGTTGCAGGGGATGCTCGATTTGCCCGAGGCGAAAAAAGGAGGAGTAGGAAGAGTTTAAGGGATATGGCTTTCAGTTCGTTAGGAGGGTTAATGGGGGTAATTATGCGCGATGCGAGACGATTACGGGAGAGGGTATTGGGTAGGAGTGCGCGAACGAGCTGGTTTGATGGGATCAAGGGAGTGAATGAAATTTTGTAGTGAGTTTTATGTTTTAGTTTTTAGGATATCTGTATTCTAAAATTTCTTTTCTTTTTGCATATAGAGTAATACGACCTAAGGTAGCAAAATTCTAAACAGTTATACACCCACGCGCTTTTTCAGAAGTGAATATCAAAGCGAAGATCAACACAGACACTCATTCTTGTCGTATTAACAGTATATAAAAGCAGCCCACGCGCTTGCATTCGCGCAACTGCCTTGCGCGCTGGGGCAAATTAATGATGCGTCTCTATGGAAACGATCATTAAACTTCATTACAGCAGCTTTCAAAATGCCTTATCAAAATCGAATCGCTGTATACGCGCGCTATCCGATATCACGCGCTCCGGCACGAGTTAATTAATAGAACAAACTCACTCTCTCGTTATTATTACGACGGACGACACGGCTTTATCGTCCGTCGCTGTATACGTGGTATCGAAAAAATAGAAGCTATATGGGTGAGGGGGGTGGGGTAGAGAGAAAGAAGGTGTTCTCGCTCTCTTTAATCTGATTGGATTGAGGGGCTCGATATAATCGTCGGACTTTAGTTTTTTCTTTTTTTTAGTTTTAATTTTTCAGTGTGCCTACGTCACCTGTGACTGGACGCGTCGCTACGGATGTATTACTTAACGGTAGAAACTGGAACATCTTCGTGACTTACCTGGAACAGAGTAAAAAAAGTATAGATTAAATAGGTGTGTTGTTGAGATAAAAAGGTTATTTTTATAAATGTAACAATAATAAGTCTTAGTATCGATGAAAATAAAAAGTTAATTTAATGTATATCTGTTCATTACGTAAACTAGAAACTTTAGTTTTAATCGTCAAGATTAAAAATAAACCGCTGCCATACAAATAAAGCATAAATGAAAAGCCATCTCTTACGGTTAGTTCTGAGTTATTTTTAAAGATGACAAGTCCCACAAGGTAAAACATCGGGCGCGAACGCGCGCGCTCGCAAAAGCCGAACGGCCTGCATATACATATACAATATTTCCTAGATTCAACTTGAAATCTCGAAATAATAACCTTAAAAGCCCTCCGGCTGACCCACATAAATACGAGGAACGCGATTATTAGACTCGGTAATTACGGTGCGCGCGTCCCTCGCCTTACGCGCACGCAAACCTAGCTGATTTCTCTCTGCTCGGCTCGAAAAAGGATAAATTGCACAAGGCTGCAAAACAATTAACGCTAATGAAGTTTTAATTTGCCTTCGCAGAGCGCGCTTGCGATCGTTAAGCGAACGATCCCCCCAAACAAAAGCCGGCGAACCAGGAGGGGGGGAGGGAGGGAAAATCGACGTGCTCGGGGCGCGACGTAACAGCAGCTTCTCGTTATTCCGCGGGCGCAACACCCACACGGATGCGGGCAACCTGCCAGAGTGAGAGAGCCTCGTGTAAGTGTGTGAGAGAGAGAGAGAGAGAGAGCTGCACTTTAATCGAAAGTAATCGCATTGTGTCCGGTCGCCCTTTCCAGCGGCGGCGGCGGCGGCTCCAGCCATTACGCGCGATTTATTCTTTTACGCTCCGGTGATTTATAGAATCTCCGCGACGTACGCTTTCAATTGCGATCGTGTGAGTTGGGTCTTTTGTGAGAACGAGAGAGAGAGAGGAAGAAGAGAGGAGAGTGCGAATTTCGAGATTCGTTATTTATGGCTTATTATGCGAGAGCTGCTGCAGCGAGAGAGCTTTGATGCGCGGCCTTTTAGAGACCGGGACTTTTTTGTTGTTGGGTAACGGAGGAGTAATTGTTGGGGGTTTGTAGCGATAGAAATGTTTAGAAAATTAATTGCGAGGTGGAGTAGTCATTTTTATGAAGAGAGCGTGTTAGAGGCTATTAATTATTTGCGGAAAATGGCTTTTTGCTCGCCTCTCTGTGATTATTATTATTATTATCATTATTATTATTGCACAGTTAATTACTTTAGTAGACGGGTCTTAAATCTAAACGAAGTCTAACGTAACAAGTCGTGATTAAGAATCGAGCCAAGTTTTATAATTTTTCATTCATTCACATCTTTATTAATTTGTTTGAAAGCTACTTCAAATTAGTCTTACGTTTTTTTTATCTTAGAATCTCATCACTATTGAATTAAGCACGTGTGGGAGCACTAATATTTGTCGAAGTAAGAAAGACTTTGCGGAGTCGAGCATTTCTCGGTGCGGTTTCACAGATGAATGCGATCGATCGGGAGGACTTTCTAATGACGGGTATTCTGTCATCGAGATTGATGACTCCGCGATGGCTTTGAGGAATTAATAGCGCGTCTCTAATCTCGGACGAATACAAGGTGATCTTGTGTAAAACGAGAGGATTTCTAAGTCAAACGACTTCGTTGAGGATCGAGTAAACGGATTCAGCGATGTTATACGAGCTGCGTTCTTTTTTTTACTTTTAAAGGCCAATTTACTAGAAATCTTAATTTTCTTTACGGAATCAAGTTTTTTACAAGATTCTTTTACTATATAAAATGAATTTTTTATATAGTATTTTGTATAGGAATTTTTCAAGCATTAATACTGCTACAATATTATTACAATATTGTTTTAATAATTGTAATAATATATGTAATAATTTAATAATAATTTAATAATAATTATATAATAATAATTATATTATATGTAACCTTAAAATTAGCACCATCATAAATCAATGAAAAACTCCAAATCACATTCTACAATTATCAAAATACGACTGAAACTTAAAACCCCAAATCCCAACCCAAAACAACAGCATCCTGCCCAAACTCTCCTCCACCCTCCCCAACATCCAGCGCCAACATCCACCTCCCAAACAAAGACAAAAGAGCCCCCCTCTCCACGCACACAGCCGCAGCAAAGAATCGTGTCTCTCGCTAAATTGGTACCTGCAGCGCGAGCGCGCGCTCATGCGTGGTCGTCGCAGCGCCTCCTTCCATTAGCCTCTTAAATCGCCCGTAAGAAGATCTTTCCTCCTTTCCATAATTCGCGCTAGCTTCGTGGGCGTCAGCGCGTGGGCGCGCACATATAGACGCTGTGAGCGCGGGCGGGCTCGCATTATCGGCGTGTGCAGAATGAGAGAAACGGCCCTTTCTCACGCACACCGCATCGTTTCCGCTCTTTCTTAGCCGGAGCTCTCCGCGGAGAGATGCTCTCGAATCTTTGAATGAATGAACGAACTCGCCCGATGTTCTGCATGCTGGGGATGATTCAGCTTTCTGCGAGAGAGCGAGCGTTGAATGTATAATAAGAAGTGGGACGCCGATATGCGAATGAGGTGTTTTTCTTTCTTTTTTTTTGGGAGGGTGGTTACGGGAATGGCGTCTTCCAGTGATTTAATGAAAATTGATGGTTGCTCTTGCAGAGGTGCGTGGAGGCTGGTTGCCTGATTGCAGGGCTATTACGGAGTGGAGGTATTGATGGGCTTTATTGCGCTAAGGTAATGGAGGTTCAGATACCAAAAATTTAGTGAAATGATGATGTTCACAGTGCACTTTGAAAACGAACAATCCACATGCACTAGGCTATCACGAAGCTACGTCACCAACGGCAAAAGAAAATCCAACGACTCGACGAGCATCCAAAAATAACCTTATTTACCCACAACTCAGCACCTCCCACATCAGGCCAGAATTATTTATTCCCCGCCAGCTCAGCAAACTAGGATTTTAAAATCGCCAACAATTCCAAGCATCCTAAAGCCTCGCGCGCGGTCACGAACGCGGCAGCGCGCGCTTGCCTCAGGTATATATACCTATAATCCGCGGCTAAAAATACAACGATAAATTCTCCTCGAAGCGACAAAGTATACCGCTCTCGTCGCCATTCAGCGCCGAGTCCCGCTTTGCACTGCCACAGCCAGAGCCCGGTGCCAAAGGGTTAGCCGCGGCGCGTCCGATGCCAAAAAGTGCACTTCATTCATGGACGCGAGAGCCCGTTGCGTAAAGCGCTGAGGACTCGAGAGAGAACGAGAAAATTAACGAGCGTACGGATGCGCGCGAGCGCTGGCTTTTTCGAGCTTTTCCCTTGCGGAAGTCAGGAGTGTGCTGAACCTCTCGCGTGATTAATCGTCGTGTTGTCGCGCGCGCGCTCTGGCTCTTCTGCACTGAATTTGTGTATATGTGCGCTGCTGGTACACGTCGTGCGCAAGCGTCGCAAAGCGGTTGTAACGGAACTCGGTGATTCATCGCGCTCGGGGATTTATCTTGATTCGATGGTCGAATTTTATGCGGGTGAGATCGCGCCGGAGATAGGTCGATGCTCCAGTTTTCAGAGCTGAAGCGTATCTTGCGGCTGGTTTGGAATATAGTGGTTTTGTAAAGGGAGTTTGTTGCTGGAACTGTTTGGTAATAACTGTCTGAAGTAGTTTTGGAGAGACTACGTGTTTGGAACAAATAAAACTTTAGACAATTCGTCTGACCGTGGAGAACTTCTAATTTCGAAGACGTCCAACGAACCGTTCGGAAATGTCAAAAATTACCCCGTGTCTCTTAACCGATCCTTATCCAATTAAACGCATTTTCGAAACTCCTCTCCAGCGTCAAACCGAAAATTAACCGCCGACAGAAAAAACTAAAAACCCGTGTAATTCTGCTCAAAATATACGGTCTATCCTCGAAAGGGAGAAAACCCACTTTTACTCGCGCGAGTATCCCAAGAATCCCGAGCAGCATCGGCTCCGGTTCGATCCTCTTATTCTCCAAACACCGCCCCAAAGATTACCGATCCAGGACACAACGAGAGAAATTATCATAGTTCCTCTGGATCATCAGTTTTCGACTAGCCAGACTTTGTACGATTCGCAGAAAGACCGTTGCAGGGCCGCAGACTTCGCACACGCGTCTGGATAAGTATATACATCGCTGAAAATTTCGCGCACGCGAATACGTCTAGATTCGTGCATACCGCGAGGACAAAGCGAGTTTCGGACGAACGGTTTAAAGTAGAGTCACGGAATAATGGCGATGGACATATTTTTTTTCGCAAGGAAATTGTAGGACTCGTCGAAGTTTAATCATATGCTGTTTGCCGCCTCGGTGGATGCTGAATAGTGATGAGCGATAATTATGCCGTTTTAGAGTTAAGAGTCTAAAATTGTATAATAGAATTTTCGACTACAATTACGTTAACTCCCACTTAATAAGCTGCTATAGAGGTCGCACTTTTCAAATATTTAATTGTATCTACAATTCGATCGAGGTAAAAAGCCGTGCATCGTTCAAGGCCGATTCTCAATTCCACCGAGTCATCCAGCTCGGCCAGTTGTAAACCCTAATAGATTCTAAATTTTTAATTCGCTTCGTTCACTTTTCCAAACTCTGATTACTTCCTCGGACGAGCGGGGCCAATTTGAACTTGGGACCGTGCAGGTTTCGCCATTAAAGCGTCGTAACTCAAAACTAACCATCGTAAAACCCAAACGTACACGCCCCGGCATTTACCAAAAGCCTCAACTTTTTGGCCGCGTCTGCCGCTCGTCCGGGAAAAACGAGCCTCGGCTCTCGTCGCGCGACGCTAATCTCGCCGGCTAACGGTAATGGCCATTCGAAAATCTAATTACCGCGCATTACCGGCTCTCCGCAGAGAGCCGACGACAAACTCGCTCCGCGCGTATACGTCGGTCATTAGGTCCGAGAAAGAGAGGAGAAGGCGAAAGAGAGAGAAAGCAATTTTCCACTTTCGGCTCGTCATTTTTCTGTGGCACTACTGCGCTATTTAAGATTTTCGGGCGCGCCCGAAGGAGACGGATCGTAAATCATCGTCGGGACGAGGGCGATGACGTATCAATCGGAATGGTCACCGGCTACGCGCATATGTATACACACATACACGAGGCGCGAGAGCGACAATTTCTCTTAATGCGCGGCAATTGCGAGGCTTAAATTCGTCTCGGACGATTGGTTGGAGACGTCGAGAGCACGATGGCTTGGGAAAAACGAGAGATGGCGAGGAGATTTATTCGACGAGGGTATTTACGATGGGATAGAGGGATTTCTTTTTTAGATCTTTTTATCTTTTCGTTTAGCCGCAGCTCGGCTTTGCACGAGAGCAAGTACATTTTTCTGTCTGGTGAAAAAGTAAGTTAATTTTTCAATTACAAGCGGCGCGCGCAATTTTGAGGAGTTGCATAAAAATAATTCTATTTACCGTTAACGTTTGCGGTGTACTTGTTTCGAGAATAATGCGATTATAATTAACGGTGAGAATAATTCTTAGGTTTGTTGAAACGCGATTTCATGTTTAATTTCGCGTTAGAGAAATGCGGTTTTAATTTCATGCAAATTGAGTGCAGTATACTTTTCGGACTAATATGCTGATTCGAAAATTGTTTTAGCAGCGGCGAGCTGTTAGCTTGTTAACTTTAACGTTTGGAATTGAAAATAAATGAGTGGATAAATTATTAAATTAAAAGCAGCGTTAGTACATAATAATTTTACTTAGCGTGCACACAAATATATGTATTAATTTAAAATTTATTTTTATTGGTTGTTACAAATTGATGGCATAAACTCGGCACTTAATTAACGAAGCAATCAACAACATTAAATAAAGTCCGTTATTTATTGGCATTTACGATATTGTAGGTAGCTTTATTACATTGATATCTATAAAATACAGAGCATTTTATTAGTTTCTACAAAAATATTCTGCTCTAATGAAAACGACTAATTTGAGATAACTGGTACTTCCCTAATAAAACGAACAATGGCCATCCACTAATTTACATAATTATCCGATCAGCATTAGTTTTTTCCTAAACTACATTATGTAAATGAATAATAAAAAGATACTTTTAATACGCAGCAATAGCGAGAGCAAGATAGTATTAGTAAATCGAGTAAAATCAGGGTTCACTGCACTTAACTAAATTAGACCGACAATTGTCAGCTGTCAGCTGTTATTCTTAGTCGCGTTACATGAATCAACTCTAATGTATTTTCATATTTAACTCCGTATTACGTTCATATTCGATGTTTACCGCGACAAACTTTCTCCAAAACAAATTTAGCAGCTCAATTACAACCAGTATTTCCTTACATTATTCACAAAACCAAATCCATTTCTTCCCCCAACAAACCTAATATATTATCCCTACAACCGAATACAATCCACCAATAATAGTACAACTCCAGATACCCGCCAACCCTCTAATCATCAGAAATCCTTCGTCGCTCACGTTAACAAAAAAACAACAGCCCGCTCGCGTTAATTCAGATGTAAATACGGCTGCTATTCGCGAAAGAGCGGAGGCCCCGGCGCGCAATATTATGGAAATTGTTTCGTCCATCAAGCGGCGCTCGCTCGAAAAAGGTGAATGATACTCTCGCGTGCCGCAAGCCCATCATCTCTTCGGTCTTTATCTGCCCGAGTGCTCGCGCGCGAGCGGCCCGCTTTGTCTGACCTGCTCTCCTTAAAATTTCCCTTTCTTCGCCGCGTGCGTGCGCACAATAAGCCTGAGAGAGAGCTTCTCGAAGAAACAATGAGCGAGTGTGGATAGGTGAGCTGAGAAGAAAGACAGGCTGGCACTCAAACGCGGAAATTATTTGAATTCCCTGGCGCGCGGGTTACGGGAAGATGGTGGACAGGTTGAATGAGAGTTGCAATTTTGGTTTTGGGTTCTGGAAAATTTGGGGTTTTGAAAAATCATGGGTGTCTGTAAATAATAAGCTTGAGTGATTTCTTTTGAAGAGACGATGTTTAAAACACTTTCGGTTTGAAGAAGTTGTAATTTGAGGTTTGAGTCAAGCGGTTTGAAGCCACACAAAATTTTGCTTGATTTTCGAGGTGGCTTTTTTGAGTTCTAAAGACAAAATTACTCGGTGTTTTTAAGCAGATCTTCACATGTAGGTATTTTGGCCAAAGCTGCACGCTTGCATCGATTGAAGCAAACAGCCCTCGACATTAGATATTCATGTGAAACAGATAAACCTAAACTATCCAACCATTGTAACATTATCAATTCCCCATTCAATCTCTTTCGGCACTATCACTCCGCAATCCCTTTGATTATTTTAAAAACACCGTTTTCCAAAACCAAAAAAATCGTACAACCGTTTGATCGCCATCAAACCCCAATCCTCCCAAACACAAACACGTGCGCTCGCGTGAAAACAAAACTCTCTCACGCTACATACGCGTATATACACAGTCGCGAAACCCAACCTCTCTCTCCAAACCTTTTAAAAGCCCGCGCACGTCGGTATCTCGCGCACGATAGCCCTTAAAAAGCCGCTCCATCGAGATCCGCGAATGCGTCGTGACCGAAAAGGGGGCGGCTTATCGCTTTTCCACCTACTCTTGGTCGGATCATTGCGCAACGATAATGAGCGCCTGGTACCGTTACGCATCGCCCGATCTCTCTGTGTATATATGTACGTCTTTCTCTATACGCCGGTAGAAAACCATAAACACGGCCCCCGGGTAAAAATCACTTTTAGCAAGAGTGGGGTTCTTTCTCTCTCGCGGATGCGTCGCCATTTCCTTCCTCATTACGGAGTTATTTCTCCGAGTGCCGCTGCGCGTTTTTTTCTCTTTCTTTCATTTTTCGCGCGGTCTTCTCGCTCGAGGCGCTGTGTCTTCTTGCGAGCGAGCTGGCTCTGCGCGAGGAAACGTGCAGTCGCGCGCCGTCTTGGCTCTGTTTATGAGAGAGGAGAGAGTACCGTATTTTCCGGAGTTATATTAAATTTTTTGCGCCGCCGGAGGGGCTAAGCTCTCCGCGATTGCTGCTGTTT
>JAPYZA010004502.1:0-18297 GCA_030522685.1 Eupelmus azureus | reverse complement strand
GAATTTAAAAAAAAATTTGACTCTTTTAAGTGGAGGGAAAATAGAGAAATGACTACATAAAGTTTTCACCCCCTTTATCACTATAAATCATAAACATTTAAAATTTCATAAACTTTGCACAATTTTTTTGGCGCGTTCAAGGGTTCAGATGAAAGGTCGTTCAAGTAGCTTCAAAATGCAACCCTTTCTAATTCAGGGCCGCAACCCCATGAGGGTGAAATATCGCATAATTCGATTAACACCCTTTATCCCCCTGCCGTTTTTTAATTTTTTGACCATGTTTGCACAATTTTTTTTGCAAAAGAGTTATGTAGATCGATGAGTCTGCTAAAAAGACAAGAATATACATAATTTTTATTTCAGAGCCGCACCCCTATCTCGATGAAAAATCATTAATACTGACTTTGAGAAAAAAGCCTAAAAACTGAAGGGGTTGGATTTCATCCCATTGCACAATTTTTTTGGCGCGTTCAAGGGTTCAAATGAAAGGTCGTTTAAGTGGCTTCAAAATGCAGCCCTTCCGAATTCAGGGCCGCAACCTCATGAGGGTGAAATATCGCATAATTAGACTAACACCCTTCATCCCCCTGCCGTTTTTTAATTTTTTGACCATGTTTGCACATTTTTTTTTTCAAAAAAGTATGTAGATCGATGAGTCTGCTAATAAGACAAGATTGTACATAATTTTTATTTCAGGGCCGCACCCCTCCAGCCAGTCTATCAGTAAAACTTTACCAGATCTAAGATTCCCACATCTAAATCCTCTCTCCTCTCCTACATTCTGGCGCAAAAGTATAGAGCAAAGCAGACGGACACCCTGGGGTTATAAAGCTTAGAATCCGACGTCTCTTATATATATATATATATATATATATATATATAGCATATGTATATATGTATGTATGTATATACATACACGCATGCGCGCATTTTGCATGCGCGACCGAGAAAAAAGCGCGTAAGATCGAGCAAGCCGGAAAAAGAGAGACGGCAGAAGCTACTCGGCGGAGCTGCATCGAACTTGTTTTAAAGTTTATCATCACTCGTGAGCATGGCGAACTCCTTCTCTCTTTGCTGTAGCCTCTTTTTTGCTGGCAAACTCTCATCCGGCTCTCTCCTTTTTCTTTGCCCTGTGTTTCTTCTTTTCAAAACTCTCTCTCTCTTTCTCTCTCTTATGCGCGCGCCCCTTTTCTCGTTAACTCGTTCCTCTCCTCGGCCTTTAAGGAAGTTGTACGGTTACGCTTGGAAACATTTCGTTTGAGATCATTATTAAATAGTGCTGTAAATGACGGCTTGCTTACAGGGTTGGATTGTGGGAACGTTGAGAAATTTTGCTAACTTTGTAAAGGTTAATTCAAGTATGGTTTGTTCTTGTTGCAAGGAAACCTTTATAATGTTATTAGTAATTGTTAATTTATAATAATATTTAAATTCGGTTCTATATTAAAATTATTATCTATTATAATACTTTTAATAAATATAAATTTTCGACAATTGTCTTTCATAATACAGTCAATATACTTTTTTAAATCTAATTTTCAATTATTTGAAAATATGTCATCACAATATTGTCGTTATCTATTAAACAATCATAACACCAATGTGGGTCAAAAAAACAAGAATACAGAACTTTTTTTGATCTAATAAAACCACTTCTAATAAATATGTTAAACACTGTAAAGCGTCAAAAATGAGGCAGAAAAGAAACGAAGATACATATTAGAATATGCACAACAATCTCTATCATCTCGATTCATAATGCAATTTTCTTAGTATACCTCAATGTCTTATAAGTTTCTTAACTTCTTATTATACATTTGCAAGCTTTTCTCCACTTTTCTATCTTGTTCCATTCCCTCTCCCACTCTTTTTCTCTCTTTGCTATTTCATACTTCTATTTCTTCCCTTCGTCACTGTCGCGTCGCATATCCGATGCTACGCGCCTTTAATATCATTTTAAAATCAAAGTTTTTCGACGCGAGCACGCGCGAAACTTTCGTTTATCATCTGTAGCTCTTATTCTTCCTTACTTCAGTCCAGACGCGGCAAGAGTAGCCCTGAGGAGGAACTTCCCGACCCCTCTGGGCTCCTCGTCGAGAATATCAGGCTGTTTTCACGTTTTTCGTTTTCGCTACCCGCGGGCGTCGACCACGTGCATCCCATAAGCCTCTAGTGGTAGTGCTCCGCTCCGTCTGGGTTACACGCTCCGAGAATTTTTATGCGTGGTTAAGGAAAGGTGCGAGCTTTTGCGTTTTTTGTTTTTTAGGAGGATGAGAGTGTTGATGAAGGAAATGCTAGTTGTCCTGAATTGTCTCAGAGATGAATTAACTACTGTTATTGTTGGCAGAAAATTTAATTGTGTAATTATATAACCAAGTAAGTCACAAAAATTGAGTTTACGCCATTATTCGGGGCTTCACTTTCATATAGAATTCATAGTCTTTCTAAAAAGCTGATATTTCATAGAGATATTACATCAGTTCGAAGCGAATAAGTCCACTACAATCTAAATAAATAAAATTTTAATTGTTTTTATTTAACTAGATTCAACTTGTTTTCTACTAATCTTGGTCATTCGCCTCAATATCAAGCCGTTAATTTCATCATTATCACAAATTATCACGAAAACTAGAATTGTTCGGTTGTGATCGAGTTCCTAACCTTTTCGAATGACTCGAACGTTTGACTAGTTTGAAACAAGAAAAAAAGCATATATCTCAAAGTTATAGATATGATTATACTAGTATTTAGTAGCTAAATAAATTAGCCAAGTGTTAGATTTCAATTCGTTTCCTCTGACCTCGGGTGTACGTTTAAACATTAAAACATCATTTTTTCGAAAGCACCAATTTGTGACTTATTCGGTTATTACGAGAATTCACAGATATATAAGAATAATTCCATGACAGTTTAAAGAAACAATGTGAAGGAGGAACTATTAAACGTGATAAAGTCTTTTAATTTACAATGTACTCCTTGGAAATTACAATTTATTATGCAAAAATATATTATAATTTATACATAATCTGAAAAAATTCCAATACAGTATACGTACTAAAATAGATTTTATTTTAATAAAATTTTTCTGTAAAATTCATCATGACTCTTACTTGCCTTTAAAGAGCTACTGGATCTTTTGATTTTCCGTTTTAGAAAAAGATTCATGTGTTTGAAAAAATTGTAAATGATCATAAAACCAGAAAAATTGCTACAAAGAAATTTATCTTCACTTTGGAAATTATAATTTTATTAGATCAATAAAAAAGGAATTGATTTATGAGAAAGAGCCATTCTATTTATTTCGTCAAAAATTCTAAAAACGTCTTTTAAAAGTTGCTTCAAAAATATTTTCAATCATTTTCGAAGGAAGCTGAAAAAGGTAAAAAAATGTTTTATGGTGCAAAAAATGTCTTCCTATTTATTATTGCCGTTCATTATTCTCATTACTCGCCTAAATAAGCATTTATTTTTAAGGGAGTCGTTTTGATACAGCAGTTCATTGCAGTTACAAAATTGATTCTAAAAAGTTTTCAAGTTTACTTTCTTTGAAAGAAAAATGGAACGAAATAAATAGAAAGGATTGAAAGATTGACTAGTTCTTATCAAAATGAAAAGAAAAATGAACCAGGTCATTGTTATACTATGTAACTGTATTCAGACAATAGCAAACTACGAAATACATTCTAGATCTAGCAGATGAATCAACTTTTCTTTCGGAAATATTCATATTGAGACTCTCATATTGAAAGGTAAAATATTTTCTATAAGAATTTTTTAATATTTTATATTTTATTTAAATTGCTTTTAAAATCCATACTTATTCTATTTATTTTTTTTTTATAATTAATTATAACTTTCTATTTCTAAAAATTACATTATTGTCTCTACATTGTGCATTCATTCAACCAATCTCTGCAAAACTTTTTATGGTTTCACTGTCTTTTAGCGAGTCTGTGAGTGAAATGAATTTAATGTAAGGGTAGCAGAAAGTTTCGAGAGGCTTTTTAGAGGGCTTCATCAAGATTGAATGCGAAACATCGACGATTTCAGAGCAAACGTTTACATTGCCTTCGAATTAATTACGCTCGTCATTAAAGGAAAGGCCTTTTGGCTTGCCCGCATAAGTTTTTTCTATCAAGGCTGTAATTGCGGAACATAAAAAATGTCTCTTTTTCTGTGTTTTTAGGTTGAAAAAACGATTTTTACAGAAGCTAGTATTAGAGAATTAAAGAGAATATTTACTCTACGTTAATTGCATGTAAATTTTCTTTATTTTTATTTTTCTTTCATCAAAGATATACACAATGAAAGAAACTAAAAAAAAAAAAAATCAAAAAATCAAATGTCATCCTAATCAAAAGCGAGATTAATTATTCTTCTTATCCTAATAATCATTAGTCTTATTTATCTACAAGATCCTCCAATAAAACGCGCAAGAACATCTCGTTCGATAAGCTATTCTCAAAGAAACGTCGATATCTTAAGCAAACAAAAAACTCAATTAATAGGATTAATCTTAAACCTTCCCGACTTTTAATTAATTCAGATCTCCGTTGCAGTCTGCACTTCATTTAGAAGGCAAACAGGGAAGCGCCGAGCCACCACCACTACCAGCACCATCAGACATCGTATTGAAACGAATTCTAGGTAAAAGCAGCAGGAGCAGCAGCGACAAAGCTCCGCTCGGGGCCAGTGTATACGTACTTTCTTTGATGAGGGGGCAGACAATGGACTGGCAGGCGTCAAAGGGCCGCGTGTGCTCGCCTATGTACGAGAAATTGAACGCTTAACAGGCGTGTCCACATACGACAATGGTTAACTGATCGCCGAGAGAGAGAGAGAGAGAGAGAGAGAGAGAGAGAGAGAGGAAAGAGAGAGAGAGAAGAGAGAGAGAGAGAGAGAGAAGGGGAATGCCGAAGAGAACAAAAGAGGGGAGTGGGTGGACAGTTGCTGGGCAGCGGCAGAAATTACTTTCAGGAGAAGCTGCGAACATGTCCAGTCGAGAGGTGTGTATGACAACGAGGCCAATGGAAAGGGTCGAAATCGTTCTGAACGTTCATTTTTTACTCTAGTGCGATGCGGGTATGATTCTGGGCGTGAAATGTAGTTTTGTTTGCATAGGTGAATAAATGGCGTTGAATTTAATTTACAAATGTTTTATTCATTTTTTTGTTCAATCGATATAAAAATTAAAAGTATGAGTAATATAGCTCCAACGTATTGGATGTTTCTTTTGGCAAGATATGGAGAAAATGTTGGATGATCTATTATAAGAATAATTTATTGTGCTATTCATGATTTTGTAAATTTTAAGGAAATAAAAAATAAAAATTATAATTACATTAACGAAATAATAATGGAAAAATTAATGGAAACAAAGATTTAATAATTGATGCTAAAACAGATGCTAACACTGCACATGTAGCGAAAATAATTTTAATTTTAAGAAAGAGCTCTGTGAAAGTTCAGAACTTGCAAGACACAAAAGTGTAGGTATAAAGAAAAGGTAAGGGATAAAACTTTATAAACAGTTACTGAATGAAACAAATCCCTTTAAACAAATATTTTGGATCACTGTAAGACTGAAAGTAGATAATAGAAAGAAAAGTAGTCAAGAAGTTTCAAGTGTATATTAGATCGAAGCATGTTCTTATTCGTATTTTGCAGTTCAAATTTAAACATTTTAACTCAAAAATTTCCAATTCAAAAATAAGTTATAATCCAATAGTTTTAACTTGACGTATCAAAAAAATGAATTACCGAGAAAAAATTCATTTCTAAATGATACACCTAATCTCTGAAATAAAACAAGAATGAGACATAGTTAATCTTTACACTCTTTTAATACTTCCCTGTTTCCAACTCAGATCAAGAAACAGACAAGCATAACAGGTCGAAAAAACATCAAAGCTACTTTCTCCATATAGTTCTCGGATTAACAGACTCGCTCGATACTCAACAACAGAGCGAGAGGAGGAGAAAGAGAGGATAGTGGACGGGGCAAGCGCAGCGTTGTCGGGAAGGCAGGAGCCGTTTGGCCTGTCGATACGTCAGCGCGTCAAAGCCAAGTGATCGTGATATTGCGCGATTGCTCTCTCGTTCTGCGCTCGGATGATCGTTTCATTTCCGATGGCCGACTGCAGCCGCGACACGACAATGGCGCCAGCGACGCGCGTATAGCCTTTTTTCAGCAGGGTTCATTCTTTGCAATGTTCTTCGGAGAATTGAGCTTCGATTTGGATTTTTATTCGATTTTACGAGATTCGAAGATGTATATGTATTGGCTTGCTACGATTGGAGAATATTATCTTTATTGAGAGATTTTCGACTGTGGCAGCCTTGACTAGTTTTTATCTAGATTTTATTCAACTTAGGAATTGGGTAATAAATATTTAAAAATTTGTTAATGATTTGCCGATAAGTTAGTGAATTTCTGGTCTTCGAATGATTTATAGATGTTAATTTGCGAGCGATATTATAGCATGCTTTACGAAAATCAATATAACTAATAAATACTGAATCAATGTCGAACTTTCTCTCTGCATTTAAATTGTTATTAATAGTATAGTATAACATGAAATTATATAACGCAATAAATGGCCTTATTTATTACGCGTCAATAATTATTTTAATTTAAACTAGGATACGTGACTAAATCTATATCTAATTATTCTGCAGAAAATTAATTAAGCATTAGTATGCAGCAATCATCAATGGAAATTTGATGCTTATTTAATTCATCGTTTTCAATATTGAAATGATTTTTGAAGATAAATAATGAATCCTGTCACTAACTTAGTAAAACTAAAGTTACCATCAATTAGAAGATTTCATTATATCACATAATTATTAAAAATAATACAAAAACATGATACACTCCTATATTTTAACTATTCTCAATAGAGTATAAAATATCACACGTGAGTATTCTAAACTCAAATACGAGTATAGCAAAAGTGCTACATAACAAACGAAAATACCTATCAAACACTTCAGCAGTACAGATAAAAGAAAAAGAGGCACGTGGCATCCGAAATCCAATGATATTTTTTCGCGAAATATGCAAAAGGATAAAGCCGAGGCTCGCCTACGTATATCCACACTCAGAGGTAGAACAGAATTCCAGAGCGAGGCCACGGGGGCTTTTCCGCGCGACGCTCGGAAAACCGACAGCTTTTGCGTGAGAGCGGAAGATCCTTTCGATTCGACGGGAGGAGCGGCAAACGTGAGCGCTCATCGTTCGAGCAACACGTAGGAAAAATGCGAGAAGAAGCCGCGAGAGAAGAAAAGTGTGCGCACGCGATGCAAAAGCCTCTGGAGAAAGAAAGACGGAAGGTCTTGAAATATATTCATTTTATCTGGGGGAGGAGGGAGAGAAGCGACGGATACGTCGCTTTTGCTCTGAGCCGACACCTGAGAGGAATGGAGAGAGAGAGAGAGAGAGAAAAGAGAGAGAGAGAGAGAGAGAGAGAGAGAGAGAGAGAGAGACGACACACATACACACAAGAGAGGAAAGAGGAGGTTGCGGGAGAAGATAGCGGTAATGGAAGAGGAATTGGCTTTATGAAGAATTTAAAGGCGGGTTGATGTTGAGGCGAGGCTGCGCTTTTAGGGGCAAGAGTAATTATTGTAGAAAGGCTTTAAATTAGTTGGGATTTTAAAAGGATCCGAGTTTTGATGAAAGAGAATGAATTAGATTTTATTTAACATTGGGTTGCGGTTCACATGCCTACTGCAAAATCTCACATGAAAGCTCGTATGAGGAAATCTTATGTGAAAACCTTATGTACCTATAATATTGAAAATTCTTTTGACCAACGAAATGCATTAAAAGTTTTATTATTTCTTTATTACTGATCATTTTAACTCAATCTACGTAAAAAATCTTTGACGGAGTTTGTTATTTGACACTCCACACGAAAAACAAATAATTTTTAACGAAAGATTAATTTTACGAAGAATTATTTAAATTTTAATCAAACTTACTTGATCAAAATGTTAAAAATAAGAAAATTTGATAACTAAGTAATTGAGAAGTAAATCTTTTATTTTTACTGTTGAAAGTGTGGAATATGTATTGAAAGAAATTTAAAATAGTATACATGATTTGTTTTTTCTACAATTCCTTTGATTTTCTATCAAAAAGCAAAAATGTAAAAATGTAAGTATATTTATTTATTTATTTATTGTTTGTTTATTTATTTATTTAACCAGAGTAAGTACAAAGTATTACAAATAGTAACAATTATACATTACAATAGTAACCCAGCAGAGGAAAATTTTTCCTGTTCGCTGGTCTGGCTCCTTAATTCTAAACAGTTTAATACAATCTCTTGCATAATGTGCACTTGAGTACTGAAGTTGTAGTAGCAGGTCGCTTTAAGGCTTAGCCCCTCCGGAACGAATTGCAGTTTTTATTTCATCATCACCAGTAATACGGTGATGAGAATGTTTATATTATAGTATGCATAATCCATATGCACGTATGTAAGTTCTTATATCTTGTATTTCTGTTTAAATCAGTTAGATTATCTATACTATATTCATTGTCAAAAATTGTCGCTTGTAGAATATTATCCACGTTCTCTTTCGCTGTGCTTATTTTGAGTTGCCGGACTACGTGTTCGTGTTGAATATGAACCGACTAATGAGGCGCTGGCTAAGCGCATTTCTAAATGTCATTTTAATTACTAAATTGTACTTGCGTAAGCCTTTTCATCCATATTCATTGAGAATTATATTATTATTTAATAATTTTAAGAATACAAGTTATTAAGGCAGAATGAAATATTTTTTTTATAAAGTTAAAAATATTTCAAGAATTATTTTACAAAAGATAAAATGCTTATGATGCATAGTAAACCATTTTTTATTGCCAACATTTTTTTTAACTTTATTAAATCTCTCGCCTCCAGCTTTCATCGAAATCAAAATATTTTCAACCGAGGGATCCACTTCTTTCTCGCCTTTACTTTTTTCACCAATATTTTCGATGCTTTCGTATCACATAACACTGGTCGCCACTGTGTACACGGCTTTTTTCTAACCTCTTTTTACTCGAAACCATAGAAAAAAAACAAAAAAGAGCGAATAAAACAAGAAACCCATACGGATCTGGAAAAAACGAAAACAGCAAGAATAGCACGTATAAAGTAAAACAAAGAGAAAATCGGTGCATAGAGTAGGAGAGAGTGTGCGAAGAAGTGAAGCAGATTGCTTGGGGTCTCCAAAGGGAATTGTCACACCCTGGATGCGCATCTGCCGCCGCCGCTGCTGCTGCTGTTGCCCAGTGGCACACGTGCAGCCAACACGTTTGACCAGCTTCCATGTCGCCAAGTTAGGTGAGATGCCTAAGAGAGTTGCATATATAAATTAATAGGCAGCCAGTATTGACATATTGTATAAATGTTTTGTAAGCAGTACTGCATGTTATTTTTTTGAAGAAGTTGAGAGTTAGTTTGATGCATAGTACTGTGTCGACATCTATGTTTATGGCTATTGTGAATTTAATTTAGCTATTATTTCATTGTTTGAAATGGTATTTGACAAAACTACAAAAATGTGTTAGATTTTCTTTTTCAGCTCAGCAACAATCGAATTATTTTGTATAGTCGTTTGAGAATCGAGTTATAAGGAGGTGTGCTTTACTTTTAAAACATTAATTATATTTAAAAAGAATTCACCTATATTTTATATACGCCACCAGATTCTTTGTATTACAGTTTGATTTTTATAAACGCAAGAACTGCTTATGATGATATATGTGCTTTATTCATAAATATTCTAACTAACTTTTCGAAGTAAGTTACTATCCAAAGACTTTTTCATGGTGTTATAAATCTATAGATATTAGACTTTAATCTAAATTATACTTACGTAATTTATGAAGATACTGATTTACTGAAAATATCAAATGTTAGCCAATCAATCATAAAAACGTAAAAGATCCCTGGTAGAAAATTTCCCCATTTTTTGACCAGCGGTTGACCAACTGTGAAGAATTAGACATCCACTAGCCTATTTTTAAAGACTTGGCCAATTTGGTTGGGGAAATTGCTACCAGGGATCACTTTTTCAGAATACAGAATCTTTCTCCTCTCTCTCTCTCTCTCTCTCTCTCTCTGTTTCCTTTCACTAAATTATAAAAAAATTTTAAACTCTCCTACCGCGCTCCTCATTCCCTTCCATAAAGCCTTCATGAAATCCCATCATCGAGCGCAGCCGTTGCTTGCACGCATCCTTTCTCGTCGCGATCGCGAGGGGCTAATTTTTGGCGGCCCCCGCGCGCTGATGTTACCTCGTGAATATATCCTCGCAGCGGACAGAGATAATTAATCTAAGCCCCATCAAACGACGAGCGAACTGCGCATCCTCGGCTCTGCCGGCCACGCGTGGGTGACAAATTGCTTCGTGGCAACCCCGGCTCCGGCATGTCTCCCTCTTGCGTCCCTCCTGATGCGCGCACGACGACTATATGATTATGCGAGTCAAAGGCTGCGTATTATGCCTCGCGAATTCAACGTAGATGATTATAAGTTTTTGCCATGAAGCGGCTTTGACGCTAGGGATCAGGAAATGAAAAAGTTACGAGAGTTGGTGGGTGAGAAGGAATTAAGCTTTTACGAACGTTGAATTTCCTGGGGTTTTTGGAAACGGCGATGTCAAAGGTGCGACATAAAATTGTGCTTATTTCACCATGGTGGAATAACTTTTTTATTTGAATGAGAAATCGTGAAGTTTGAATTTAGTGTTCTTTTATTCGTCTTTAAAGGGCGAATTTACAAAAAATCGTAAAATCCTTATCGGTCTTGTCGATTGCGAAGATTGATGGAAAAAGGGGTTACAAACGTACGAAGTGGAATCCCAAATATTTATGGCTAAAACGCCGATTTCGAAAGCAATCAGAATCTAATGGTGCAGTTCTCGGTGAAAAACTGCAAAATTCTCTTTCAGTAAAATCACATTTGCAAAAGTAAAAATCAAAAAATATTCTTTGATCAGTTATTGATCAAATTTATCAAAATGTAATCACAAGAATAGATTCAAAATTGCATTTGTGCTGATTTCTAAAATTTTTTATTCTTCTGCAAAACTAAAAGGGCATCCACATTACAAAACCATATTAATGCACAATTTGAATCTTATTTTCCATTTTACCTTTTGTATCCGAAGCGAAAAAACGTTAAAAGATCTTTTCATACGTTTGCCTAAACAGAACTGTGGCCGTTTAAATTTTACACTTTTCGTAAAGATCCAGTAGGAACCGCAAAAAGAAAATGCTCGACAGCGAAAGCTCAGTAGTGCACAAAAATCGTTCGCTCGGCCACCCAGTTCCATATAAAAATAATCCAGCCTTCATAAGGCAACTGGAGCAGAAGTAAATCCGCCGAGATTAGAGGACGTCTTCTACTCGAGGAATATTTCCACAAAAAAAAGGAAGCTCAGCACGAAAAAAGCTCACCGAGGAGCTGATACACACACCGAGCAGCGCGCATAATTTCTTTATAAAAGCCCTTGAAGCGCGCTCTCTCGTCGTGCAGTTAATTTAATCAATATAAGGAACCGCGTTCCGCTGCTGCTCTCTCCAGAGAATCGCAAAAGGAGGCGGGACAAACAAAAGGAGGCGATCGCGACCTCAAAGGCGAAGACTCGACCCGAGCCAAAGACTCTCCGAACAATCAGGAAAGAGGCTGAGGTTTCATTGTTAGCATGGTTGCACTCTTTTAATTCTCTCTTTATTTCTTCGCGTTTGTTCGATGTGCCAAGTTCCTTACGCAAAATGTCTTCCTTTTTCTGATTATCATCAATTACTTTGATGGTAGCCTTTGACTAAGAATTGATTTTTGTCACACTTTTTTGATGGGGCGTTCCATTTTTCTTACTTTCTTGTCTCATTTTTCGGGTAATTCTTTCCTTTTAGTTTTCTTTTGTGTGCGGGACTTTGTTTTAAATGTTCTGACTTACAACTTTTTTTACATTTTCTATTCCTGCTTTATGTTACTTACAAGTCAACCTTACGTTGTTTAACTTTTGTAACTATTCCATGCTCCTTTTCCTTCTTGGTATACTTACTTTTGTAGTTCGTTATGTAACATATGAATAAACTTTTAATGCGGAAAAATATAGAAAAACTTGCATATTTGTGTTTTCATTTTTCTTAATATTTAACGGAATAGAAAAAATTTTAAACCAATGGTATTTTGAATTTATGTATTTATTCAAATATAAAAATTTTAAAATAATTTTTTTAGTTAATATCCGCGTACTTAAAATTCGAAAAATTTAAGTCTTGAATTACTTTTATAGGTTTACGTTAAAATTGACACAGTTAATTGGATTTTGCTTTATGACATATTCTTTGAAGCTGCTTTCTTCACAGTTTTCAACCATGTCAGTTGAATAAATTATTTTCTGCTAAAAGATCTAGATTTCAACTTTAAGATAATTATATTAAAAATAACTCTTAAGCTTATAATAGATCAATATAATAGACCTACTATAACTAGCTTCATTTATTTTATAAATCTTTTCCCTGAAATCGAAGTAACCTTTAGATGTATTTTTAATTAATTTAATAAGTTTTCAAAGCTCGCAATGCGTCAAAGTATTTGCTTTCTTATTTTTAAGCAGTAATGCTTATGTACATTTTTATAATACGAAAATGTTACAGAAACTTACTCGGAATTTGAACAGCGCCCATTTAGAAATTTTGGATTTGGACGCTTTCTGTAAAAAATACTTATACATTTTATACATTAGCCTTTGTGCCCTCTACCAGGGCTCTTGATTTACTATTGACAATGTTATACAAAACAACGATCAATATTTTCTGCAAACTACATCATGTACGATTCAAACATTGTCTCATAACTGCATCTCTATTACAAAAACGTATTTTTTATCAAAACACCGCTTAAAACCCAGCTTTTATATAAATCCGATTAACGTCGTCTCTGAAACTCTTTCACCGCAAGCCGCGTGACCGGAGCCTTAATTTCGTTACACTCGCTTTCTCGGCAGCTCGCACATTTCTACCCTCTGGTCAGGCGTTGGTGGCGGCTGCGGAGTCCATCGCCTCTCTCGGACACTCGAGCTGCGACGTGGCTGATTTTGCGAGTAGAAGCTGCTGCTTCTCGTTCCTTTGTAGATTGCAACGCGGCGCGCTGACATCGTTGAGAGAGAAAGACGGAGCTAGAGAGTGGCTGCGCGCTGAAATCGATTTGACGCGACGGGCGCGGCTCCGCTATTAAAGCACCCAGTCTCTCTCTCTCTCTCTCTCACTCTCACCAACTCTACGTGCCGCTATCTCTTATCTTCGACTTCTACATTTTCTTTCAGAGGGTGAGCATGTGTAGCTTGCCTTTCTCTCATTTTTCTGAGTCGATGATGTCCTTTCGAATGGAGGATGAAGACAGCGTTGTGAAGTACCTGGTACATCCACTTTACAAGAGCTTGTTTTCTTTTCTTTTTTTTGTTTTTCAGGAGTAATATACTGGAGAGAATTTGTTTTGTTACTTAAGTTGTTCATTGAAACGGTGGATTGTGCATTATGGGATATTATTTCGAGATGAACGGTATAGTACGTAAGAGGATTATCAGTTCTTAAAGAGAGAAGTAAGTGCATTTGGGGTTTTAAACATTCAGCATTAAAGCTGGTATTTTCAGTTGATAACTTTATTAAAAGTCAGTATGTCAAAGCTATGATCTAAGTTATTTCAGTAGAAGCTTAACCTCTCTGCACTTTATGCCTATCCGACATTTGCTAAAGAAAATTAATATTTCTCTCTTGCAAAAATACATGTCTTATAAAAATATGCGAATTAAATATTTTTTTACTTACTCTAGTGAATAACTAGTTTAAATATAACGCGAATACATAAAAAGGTTAATGTTTTAGCGAGTGATGAGTCACATACATACATTATATATCATCTCATATACAATACCTGCAGTATACTGTAGGTATTTGCTGTTTTTCTTTCTCCGGGTATTTTCTTCAACTTTGTAATATTTGCCGCTCAGGGACGACTTTTCTTTTATACAATTCTTTAGTTCTAGTTGGCACAATCTTCATTTGTTTTTATATACTTTATACAAACATAGTTTGGATATATATAAAAATATTTATACAATATTGTCTATTTCTTGTAACAACTTCCTCTTTTGACCTAATTCAGAAAACTTTGTGTTTTACGTACAACGTAACAAAGCAAGCCCCCGACATTGTACCTTTTGATTAAAAGAATGATTACTTCATCAATTTTATCAAGCGTGAGAGTAAAGGCTATACTCAATTCAATTACGTAAAAGCTCATTTAGCAGCCCTTCTTCAAAACAACTACCTTTCAGACACTTACTGTGGACACACTTCACTTCGTCCCCTTTCATAACAGCTTCTCAAACAGCCCGATAAATACATACCCACCCTTGAAAACGCCCTTAAAACCATCCAAACGAAAATGCCGCAAGCACCTTTTCACCCAGCGGAGTGGCAAAAAACTCGCAAAAACTCTCGTAAAATATTTACACGCCTTTCACTTTTTTCTTCGCCGCGATAAAGCTCGAGCGGCCCGATGACGATGCTACATGATAATGCGATTACATGTCGGGGACCGCGAGGCATCTCAGCCAAAAGCTCTCAGGGTACATAAGGTCTTATGCTGTGATCGTTGCGCCCTGGTAAACAGCGCGACTACCTGCTTTATGTTTACGTTATATGATAATGCCCGGACTAAGGAGGCGGGAGGGCTGTAAATTTTTACGAGCCGCGTGCGAGCTCGCGAGCTGTCCTAGTTATATTCGCAAGTGTGTTTTTGGGAAATTTAATGCTTCTTTTTTATTATTATTTTAGAAAGCGGGCGAAATTACGTTAACTTGCAGCGGATGAGCGAGACGCGCAGCTTTATTGTTATTCGTCCTGAATGGGCAAGTTTATGAAATGGTTTAGAGACCGTTGGATGTGATTTATTTAATCTTTCAAAAACTTTGGCCCTTTACTAACGTTCTTTGTGTTGTTGATAATTTTCCTTTCGAAAAATGTTAGCTTTTGTTCCCTTGTTTAATTGCCGAATTAAATAAGTTTTACTTCATGCGTGTCGTTTAAAGTCATTCAAACTTCATAATTTCCGGTTTCTCTTGAAAAAGTATTGAAAGAGATGTGCAACAGTACAATACGAATCTTTCATAAAGTATATTAATTGCAATCGGCAGAATACAATAAATGCCAAGCTCTTGAAAAATTTAATTTCCAGCGAATTACAGCAACGAGGACGCTTCGCCGAACAATCATAATGCAACTTAATGCAGGACAAATTATATTAGAAGAGAAATGCAAGTAGCTTGACACTCGCCGAGCTCTCGGTAATCGCGTAATAAAATAAGAGATGCGCACCTACTGGAAAAAGTTAATTACTCTCACAAAAAAATCATAAATATGTCGCTAATAAGACGATCGTCGTGTATCTGTGCACTAATGTGACCTTAACAACCTCCCGGATTTAGCTTTCAGAATTGTTTAGCATCTTATTTCGTGCCTCTGGAACTTATCGTAACTCTGCATCGCCATGCACGCATACGAGAGAGTTCACTGTCTCTTGGATTTTTTTCTACTAATCTTTTGTTCACGTACACGCTTTGTTTTATCGAAAACGCGGTGCCAGCGCGTCCGGCTAATTTGGTCTTCTTCCATTTTTTGTCGCGCTCGGCTCCGCGCGTTTTTTCCGTCTACTAATGATAATTTTATCCAGAGCGCGTACGTGACTAATTGTTATTCACGGATGTTTCATATATGCATAATTGAGTCACGTCGTATCTTTAATTTATGTGCGGTTTGCGAGCACACTCCGTTATAATCATATTAGGGTGAATAATTGTTGGCCCGATCGGGTATAGATGTATAATCCAAGCTGATTTTTTTAAAGGTAATCGTATGATTTTGAAATGACAATTTTATACTTTTAAATGAAATAAATGTGAAATGCACTAAATTTTAATGAAATTTGTATACTGTTTTACTGAGATTGAAAAATTGACGCTTTTGTTTCAACATATTTTTGACTGACCAATTTTTGAAAATCTTTTTTCAAAAGCTATAATTTAAAACACCAATTATTTTAAAAATTGACTTTGATATCCAATCATCGCAAACCACGATATCTGTACATCACCGATGGCCTATCGATAATTAACCCGATTGCAAATACGAAAGACAGAAAATCAATCGCCACTTTTCAAGCTATCTTGATTCACTGTATTCGCATTTTTGTCTTTATTCAAAATATTATACGACCTAATATTGGGGATCCAAATTTCGCAAACTTAGTCAGAAAAATCACGGGGATTATTACATATCCGATAGATTGGTGAGCGGAAGAAGGTATATGCATACAAGCAACTCGCGAAATGAGATTTGACGTGCAAGATCGAGGACCGAAGCAATATTTACCTGGTGCGCAGCAATGCGTGTTATGAGCAAAGGGGAGGTGCATCTTTTGAAAGGTCTTTTCATCGTGGAATGCCTGTGAGCTATTCTACGATGATCGCGCTCTGCTTTCTTCCGATTCACGTGCGCTGTGTACATTCTTAGCTTTTTGTCAAATTGTTGTATTCATCTTGCGAACATATTGAGTTCTTTTGTATGATAAAAAAAATAAGTTATGAAAATTAAAATAAATGTTGTTATTGTTAAAAAAAATGTCTCAAATATAACTGTACTTAATTCAAGATTTTTAAGTAAAAAATTTATATTATTTACTTAATTTATTTAAACTTCGAATATCGAACCTAAAATCTTTTATAACTCTGAATTTTCATTTTATCAATAATTACTACTTATTCATTTCTATTACTGTCAATTTCTGCTATCTTTTAAAAGAAAAAAGTTTTTAAAAGTGTTCTATTTCTTATAATCCGTTAGAAAGTGTTGATCAATAAAATACGAAAAAGTTCATTCATTAATATTCTTAGAATTATATATTCTTCGTATTAATCATTTTCATTTTTAATATTTTCATATTTTGTAAAAGAAATTTATATAAATAAAATTTTTCTTATTTCTTCATGATATAATTTCTTCATTTCTATGTGTCGAAAGATGAGTGCATAATTATCTTCTCTTGCAATTTTACAAGCCACAATTATAGCATGTCGAAATTTAATATGCTCCTCAACTAAGCAATTACATTTTTAATTAAATTTCTAGTGTAAGTTTGTGTAATCGACATTTGATTAACATATATATTATTAAATAATTAATAAATAAAGAAATTCTTTTTTTTTTACAAAAGAGTATTGAGATTAACAAAGAAATTTTCATGAACACGGGACAAATCACAGTCGATTTTTTGTCATTGCCAACACTAGTGATATAAATCTGCTAATGAGTTAATATTTTTATTTTAAAAATTATATATTAATCCTTTCTACAGGCCTTATACCAGCAAGTGAGAATAGCCTAAGTGAGCTACTCATTTATTTTATTTTAACTAAATAGTATAAGACAGAAATTCTAAACTTATGTGCATAGCAAAAAAAAGATGTAAATTCATCATCAGATAAGATCATCACTGATGTATAACTTTTAATCATATAAGTTATACTTCAGCGAATAAAATCGATGCCGCTGAGGAGGTCATGTCACATACAGATCCAAAGTAAAGCGAATGTCATAAAAACACAAGTGTGGGAATCATCTATGCACTATATTATGATTAACATTTTTATAAATGAATACGCAAGTTTGACAAAGTTGGCCATTGTGACAAATGAGTATGGAAAAACTACGAGCAGGGATAGAGGACACAACCTATGCTGAGAGTGCAAGCGAACTCTCCACCGAGGAGTTAAGATGGCAGAACCCCTCTTCTCACTGAAACAAAATTATGTACCTCTGAGTATACTCTGTAACTATTTCAACAAATTGATAACAAATTGAGACTATTTGAATAATGAGTATTTTACAAGTTTTAAAGCAACTGTAATCATACGGTATCTATACTATATATAGATATGCGCGTATACGTTTTTTAAGTAGAAAAGCAGTTATTATGTACGACCAGTGAAGCACCAAAAAAAAAGTCGGGCTGATTATTTGTAACTTTTTTTTACATTATTATTCACCGTAAGAAAAATAAAGTTTACATAAAAAAAATTAATTTCCGCACATTCCAGAAAAATGTGCGTGTATATAGCATTTTTCGCACTCATATTATACGATAAATCTAACTTTGTGCTCGCTGTACCCTGATAGGAAATCTAATGAATTAGAATTAATCATTTAATATAAAGCTGGAAAGGTAA
>JAPYZA010004501.1:0-18868 GCA_030522685.1 Eupelmus azureus | reverse complement strand
TCTCCTCCGGTTTCTATATCAGAAATACTTAGAATGTCATGACCGATAAAACTGACATTATCTTTTAAGAAAATAACACATATTTGAGATCAGATAACTTGTATCCCACGAAGAAGGGGCAAGGGCCCATAAAAACGAATTATGGGCACTGCACTTCATTATTAGCTGTCAGAAATCGGCTCTAAAATCCTCGTTAAAATTTTTTTCCAAAATACTCCAGCTCCTCCCCATAATCACTTTAACCAAATCCCTATCATCAACCTAAAACCATCCTTCAAAAATTAGTCCCACACGATAACAACACCAATCCCCTCCCACATTACTCTTCCCAAACCCAAAAGAGAAACCCGCCTAAACCACCCCAGAAAAAAAGTACACCGCACCACCCCTCGGAAAAAAATCACGCTCAGATAAAGACAAACTCGGGCCCACACACACGTCATCGCGTCTGGTTACAATCCAGGCTTTTCCACTCTCGGCTTTCCAGCCTCCCACATTAACAGCTCGCCGGCGGCGTATATACCCACATGTGCGTGCCGGAGTAACACGTGAGCTCGCCGGCGGTGCGAGAGCCCGACCTCCCTCAAGGTGCCTACGCCAGCAGTAGTAAGTTGTAGTAGTGGTGGTATATACGAGCGCCGCGCGCTCGCAGGAGAAATCTGAGACAAAAATCTAACGCTGGTTGCCCCTCCAACCGGCAGAGGCGAGAGGCTGCTTTATTCAGGCGAGCTTTTTCCGAAAGCGGGTGATAAGACATTTTTTGATTTAAGGTTGCGTTTTTTGGGGATTCGGTTGGTTGATTGATGGTGGAGTGGATAGTTTAAAGTTTAGGGAGGTGATAATTAGGAAAGGGAGCTTGAAAAATATGTTTTTTTGTAATGTTTACTTTCGATAATGGCTTTATATCATACAGTTTTTCTTTTAGCTTGAAGAATAATAAAATGATGCGCATTACGTGCGTGCCAAAAAGATAATGTTAACATAACTGCAACTGACGAGTAAATATTTTGATTAACGTGTGTACGTCTAACGTGACTGAGCCAGATAAAAATGAACGTTTGCAATAAAAATTAAGTGGTAAAAATATTAATTCTTTTATATTTTTGCGCGTCAAGTTCAACTTTTTATAGACGTTATATTTTCGAAATTACGTAGCAGCAATCTACGTTAAAACAAGTGTCGATCAATATACAGTTATTGATTATAAGATTTTTTTAAATAAAAAAAAATGTTTAATTAAAGAAAATTAATCCCAATACTTTTCCTACAATAGATCAACAATATCAAGAACATCTTTTTTCGATATAAATTAGTTAGAAATTATATCGTACACGGCAAACAGGTTTTTTACACAAACGCTGAAACGTCACGCGTCATATCTTTTTTTATCAAAACGACGAAAAAAGAGCCTCCCAATTACACACCTAATAATAAAATGTATATTCAGCTGTATTCACCCGAATGACCCAATATTAATTCAACCCACCGTCAAAATCCACAATACCAACTTCGATCCCCACACATCCCACCAAACCCTCACCCAACTTTCAACTCCAAACCTCACTCCACCCATCCCACCCGCTATATCCGCCTCCTTAATCTCATCCTAAAGCGCATGCGGCCCGCAGCAACTAACCTTGAGTGCCCAGCGACATCCATCATGCCAATATTATTATTGATCCTGCTCTGCTGGTACATCCTGCCCTGGTCCTCCTCGTCGCTGCTGATCTGCATCTGCTGGGGCTGCATCGCCTGGGCCGGCGGTGGGCAGGGCCGCTGCGGCGCCATGCTGGGATGATGCAGGTACTGCTGCTGCGGCTGCTGCTGTTGCTGCTGATGCTGCGCCTGCCACATTGTCTATCGCTGATAGCCCAGCGCTCGAAGTACCGGCCGGCTGTCCATTCGGCCGCGCGTAACCACAAAGAGAGATATTGTTGTATAGTCTAGCTTGCCCTAGCGCGGCGACTTGTCTAAGTTCAAGGCCGCGGCTGGCTTGGCCGACTGCCGCATCATCATTTTCGGAGCGGCTGCAGTATTATAGCAGCTGGCACGAGCGATGGGATGTATATTCGGACGCAGACGATAGGTTCACACAACGTAGAGACTATATCAACGCCGCTTAGGGGTATAACAACACACAAACACGCACTTGACACTTGGACTTGAAGCACGAATAAATCCGCGAAGAGCTGGCGTTTTTTTTTATCTCGGAGAGGTCCGCCGCTGATGGCGTCGCGGTCGCATACGTGTACGTAAACACAGAGGGAGATTGGCGAACGCGTACACAGAGAGGCGGCTGTGTGTGTGTGCGAGTCGCGCGGCTTGTTTGTCACATTAAAATTAGCCTTGCGGCTAATCTCGCACGCCCGATCGTGCCCGGAGACAGATAAAGGCACTTTATCTGCCCGAGGCTACAGCAAACATCCATTGAAATGACATTACACACTGCCGCGAGCACACAGAGAGACTGCCGATTTTCCTCCGACTGCGACGACTGCGCCGGCAGAGAGACGGAAAAGCTCGGCTGTGTGTACCCGGACTGTTTCTACTGCGCGCTGCAATCGAGCGCGCGCTTACGTATATACTTTCTCGCCGGGCGCGCAGCGAAAAATCTCCGCATATACGGCAAAGACGGCTCGTTATCGGCCGCCTCCTTTCTCTCTCTCTCTCTCCGCGTGCAACTGAGAGCTTATCGGCGCGCCGAATTACACACCTTGGTGGCTGCCGAGGAGAGAGCGGGGGGCGAGGCTGCTGCGGGCTCTCCTCGTTAATTTGCACAAAGTATGAGGCGGCTCTCGCGCTGTGCTTTTATCGAAGTCGCGTCAAACCGGATCGGCCACTCTTGACTTGAGACTCTCTCTCTCTCTCTCTCTCTCTCGGCGCGGAAAAAAAGGCAAAACAATGCTGCGGAGCAGCTTCTGCTCGTGCGGGGGTCAACGATCCTTCCGCCGCGAGCGCGCGGTATATCTGTTTCGCGCCCTTATCGCGGCCAACTCGCGCGTGTCCGATGCAGCTTCTCTTCTCCTTAAGCCGCCAGCTTCGCCGAACGCGCGCGCGAGGATGTAGCCAAGCCGCTCCTTTGTCCGGTTTTTATCGCAAGCGCCGCGCAATTATGTAAACAGGGGACCTTGGGCCGGAGCTGCTGTGTACACCGGCTAACGGAATCCGCTGCTGGTGACTGCGCTATTTATCTGAGCGGCGTCGATCCGGGACGTTTAAAAAGCCGGGGATCGAGCGCTGGATCGCCGGGCTGGAAAAGGGCACTTGTTGCCCGCGCCCCTCGCCGGCTGTGTATATAAGCGATCGATGCTCGGCTCTCTCCGCGGCTTTCACGGCTCTTACTCGCCCTGCCGTCGCCGCTGATTTCGCTGTCTTTTCCTTCTCCTTCGCGCACACGGATAGCTGTGTGTCTATGTGAGCGCGCAAGTCTGGAGCCAGTGGGTGTCGCGCGCGCTCGTGTATTTATTGCATACACACGCACAGCCCGCGCCCCTCGTGCTTGCGGCTTCTATTTTTGGCCAAACCACTCTCCCCCTATTATACCTTATTATTTTGTCAGTCGCCGGCCGGACGAGCGCCTTTTTTCTTCCTCCGCTTCTTTATCGACTCTAGACCGTCTCTATCACTCTAACCTACTCCTTCACACCGTCTTCACCACGAGCGCACTATAAAACAGCAACGGTCAAGTCAGGCGAATCCCGCACTATCCCGCGGCAGGAAGCTCAAAGCTCGGCGAACCTGGCCGATTGTTCGCCTAAAAAGCACTCGTCATCGCGAACGCGGCGCAAACAGCTGGCGCGCGGCGGCGATACTCTCCAGGCGAGAGCGGGAAAGAGACAGTCCCCGACTATAGTGCGATGTATAACGCCGCGCGCTGTGAGAGCGACACACAACACACACACACGCACGCACTTTACGGGGTTGGAGACGCGCAGCGCGCGACGCTCGGTTGCGTACTGGCTCCGGCTCTCTCGCTCGCGCGCGCTGCCAGCCCCGGCTCCCCGGCTAGGTATGTGCGCGCTCGCAGATCAGAGCGCGGGACCCCCCCCCCCCCACCCTGGCGCGCTGCGCGCCCTCGACGCACGCTGTGCGCGCTGGTTCAGCTGTGTGTGTGTGTGCTGGTGTGGTTGTTGAGCCGGCCGGCGAGCGAGCGAGCGAGGTGTCTTTTTATTTTTTGGAGTTTGGGAGTTGTCCTGCGGGTGCGTTTTGGTGCATTGGGTTTTGGAGAGGTTGAAGTTGTGGAATGGGTGATTTTTTTTAGTGGTGATGTGGTATTAGTATTGTTTCTTTAGATTTGTTTCTTATACACTATATTTTAACCGAGAATTATTTTTGCGGTTTATAGTTTTAAAAATTATGTGAATGAAATATGCGAACCGCTAGGTTTCGAAATATTTTGCAATTTTAAATAAGTGAAAGTTTTGAAACTTTGTCAGTTGAGCAAATATTTTTTCTCATAATCGACGTCACTTTGAAACATCTGCAAGCCGTAACTTCAAATTCGTGAAGCACTTTGAAATATAGAAACCGTTAGCTTAGACTAAAATAATCGTCCAAGCGCTATATTATTAAGTCTAAACCTATATTCACGATATTCTATTAATAGCGCAAATTGTCCAATTAAATTTAATAAGTTAAATATTTTAAAAGTATAATTATTAAAAATAGTGTATTGAACTCATTTTTATAAGATTGAAACAATAAAAAAAAACCGGTTAAAACTCGAACTTTCGATTTGACCTCCGTATTTTGTGCCTAAGCGCAGTTCAAAAGACACAACTTGAAGAGAATTGTGATAAAAAAGCGCGATGTCTGATAAGACCGCGCTCATAATTTATCACCCGTATAATTTTAAATTTGCAGGAAGTTCACTCTGCGGTTACCGCTCATTTAACGCACCTTCAAAAAATTATACATAAAAAAAAATTTGTTTTCTTTTTCTTTTTGTAAATGAGTGTTTATGCGTGTATCTGTGCAAGCTCATGAATTAGATGAAGTAGCTAATGATGACACAGCTTGGCGTACGACTTACAGAAAAATATAAGACTTATAAGGGAAACGGATATTTACAAAACTTTGAAAGATGGTTTGTAAAAGTGAAAACTATGATCGATTAGTGTAACTAATGTTACTTCAATAATAAAATACAATTAAATGTTTTAATATTACTCATATAAGCGGAATATGAAAAAATTAGCCTATATACATGGATTTACTAACAAATGAACGCTTTCGAAAAAGATTATACATTATCATATTTCAAGCTGCAAAGCACGTTATTGTATAGCTTTTTAAAATTTCTGTCTGCGGCTAATCGAGCTTCGAGGTGCGTAATCCAAAGACTATCGCCTTTTCCATCCTCATGCGAATTGCCGATAAGAGTTAATCGACGAATTTATGAACGTTACGCGGCTTTAATGACGAAAAACGTCAAAATACAAAATATTATTAAAAATGCGGTGATAAAATTGTCTCAATGCGAAAAAGTTTAAAAATATACCGGACTTTTCTAGCAACATTATAATAATAATGATAATAATTTATAAAGTGAGTTATTTTTAATTGGTTTTTGATAAGAGCAAAATAATGAAATACTTTTTTTGATTAGATATGTTAATTCTTAATTTATACAAATCCATTAAACAATAAAAAAATTTTTATCAAAAATAATCTTAAAAATAACGATGATAACAAACTTAATAAAATAGGAATGAATAATTCGTTAAAAATATTTGATAAACTGTATAATTTCAAAAATTTATTAAAATTTATAATGTACAAACTTTTTACACATGAAAAATCATGTAAATAAATGGGCTGCAGAAACTTACCCATAAGAAGAGACTGTACTCTCTGTTGCTGAGCCCGAGGAGCATGCTCCGGCGTCATCATCGTCAACGTCGTCCTTCATTCTTAAAACCTAGAAATCAAAACAGAATTTTGGTTAACTTTTAGTTTTTAATTCTCAGTCAAAATAAGAACAATTTAATAAAAATATTTATTAATTTCTACATTGTATCAATTTTTAGAAAGATATCGATCCAAACGTTCGTAAGTATATTGTCGAGGACAATACAATAGGGGGCTCTGCCCCCTGCAATTTCGCTTGCCATACACTTTGGAATAAATTATTCAAGTGAGGAACTGTTTTTATATTTTCTACTATTCAAAAGAATGATTTGTTTATCCTGAAGTAAAAAAAATATAATTGGATAATATAAGTGCTAAAACATTTTATTTTAATAAAAATTATTCTAAATAATATTTTGAATGACATGAATGTCAGAGTAATTCTCTTTAAACTAACAGATAATGAATTTACAAAAAGATTTCAATTAATTAAATAAAACAGTTTATAGTTATAAAAGAATACTAATGCCCAAAATACAATAAAAATTTGTCAAAATATGTTTTTTATTGTTAATATAAATAATCTTCTTAGTATTACATCCAATGATAATATTATTTCATATGGCAATGGTGAATCGCTACAAATGACACCGCTTAATGTTTATATGACTATATTTTATATGACATTTGGAAGTTATTGCGATAGTGTTAAGTATTAAGATTAATGGAAACGAGATTGAAAGATTGAACAACTAAACACCTCGAAATAAAAGTTGATTGTAACTTAAAATGGTACAAACATATAATACACTTAAAAAGTGAAACAATATATTTTCCTCTTCATATTCAAAAACGTATCAAAATGCGAAGACATTATTAAAAATCTAATATGAATTTTTTTGTCAGTGGTGCTTCTTATGGTATTATAGCATGATAATACACTTAAATTACTTAAATCCCTTCAAATTTGATTTCTAAATAGGCATGTAAATAAAAATAGACACACGAAATTTTAATAGAAAACAACAATCCATAAAAAGTGAACAAAAAAATTAGTTCATGATGTTTTTAAGCCTATTAAATACTAACTAGTATGTAGTTAAAAGGGCAATGGATTGAATTGCATATATACATAATATCAGTATATGCGAACGTACGATCAGTTTACCCGCATATACACTGTAACTCTAAGATTTGAAGGTCTTTTAATATTTTGAAATATAAATAAAAAGAGTTTAGTACTCGAGCGTTACCAGTCAATCGAAAGAAAATTTAGCTAAGTGCAGTAAGTAATGATAAATTTATCATTTTTTAACAAAAATAAAACTAATCACAATTACCACTTTTTATATAAAGACACATTTTTTTCACTACACTCAAAAAGTTTAATTTAAAACGTATTTAGTTAATGTGTTTATTGGCATATCGCACAGGTAATTTGACTAATTGCCTAGTCTACGATCATTGATGATTAAATCTTACAAGGCTCGCAAATCAATATTTTCCTTTTTTTATCTGAAGGACGCATTAATTTTGTGCTGCTTAAGTATTGATTTTTTGTAAGTTGACAAAAGAGCTTTACAAAAGACATATTTGTGTTTGGGAGCAATGTGACTTTTACTTTTTGATATTTGAAATCTTTTAAGATTAAGTGAGATGTTATTTATGCAATTTTACGGTATTTATTGGTTTTGCAAGTCATTAAAAAAATTATTATTTTAATTAATTGTAATTAAAAAATTTAAAAAGTAATAAAATATGGAAATATCTCATAAATGTATAACATTTTTAAATATAAAATTTTTTGTTCTATTTCTAATTAATAAGATATTAATAACATATTTTCATTAATTTTAGCTTTCTATAATAGATACTGCTTAATTATTTTATCTATAATAGTCATTATAATAGAAGTTAGGCAAAAACAAAACTATTAAGGATTGGGTAAAAGAAGACCTTTCTTACTTCTGATGTATGTGTATGGGATTGAATACATAAGTTTTTTTGCTGAAGTATCGTTGGGAACCCATAAAAAAGGGGCAGGTCGTTTTTTTTAAGTGTTGTGTGGAGATGATGAGTCGGTTACTTTACAAAACAAAAGATCGCCAACTTAAATTTGAGATATTAAATATGTTAAATGTTGTAAAATTAAATAATTTTCATTATAAATTAGATACATTTTATATTTAGTTTATCGACTTTACAACTAAAAATTTAAATACATATTTTTTTATATATGATTTTTTCTAAATTTGCCCCAATAGCATTTCAAAAGTTTAGTATATAATTCTATTTTTACATTATATAATCATATAAATCAGTGATGCGGCTAATGGACACAACCATTTAGCTGCTACTACCTATATATCCTATAGGAAACCTTTCCTTCGCATCTAAAGAACTTCTTAAATAAAATAATTGAAAATAATATTTTAGAACCACATAACTAGAATTAATAAATTCTTTATTACTTTAACAATCGATAAATGCAACAGTAAAACACGAAAACATATTTTTATTTTTAAAAAGTTTCCCTTGAATTAACATATTCAATACGAAAATATTGGACTCACTCCAAGGTAAACAAAAATCTATAGCCAATTCATTCAAAAATACAAAAAATTAAGAAAAAAGACAAAAAAGAAACCAAAGGAAGCTCCAGCGCGTCAAGGCACTTTCACGAGGTGTTGATTCCCGGAGCCACACAAAGCCAGCCGTACGCAGCAAAGCCACGAGTCGAGGCGAAACTTTGAAGGATCGCGGGGCGTAATTCGCGCGCCGACGACGCCGACGGGTTTGCAAACGGGCCCCGGGCGAGCGTTTTTTTTTCTCCCGACGGCAGGACGCATAAAGGCCAGAGTGGAGTGAAAAAAAAACTAGAGAGAGAGAGAGAAACCGTTGTTCCGCCTTGGCCTCGAACACACAATTACGCCAGGCGAGTTTAAGGAGGGAGAGAAAGAGAGCGAGAGAGACTCGATAACGGGATAAATATGGTCGAAGGCGAAACACTTCGCGACATCCAATCAGCGCCAATAATTGCCGGCGCATCTCGCCCGCTGCTACTGCTGCGAAATCCTTTCGAGCTCTTTCTTCGAGATCGAGCGTTTTGATCTTGCTTACTTTTGCATTTAATTACGTTTTTAATTGTTGCAGTGACAATTGATTTTGAAGAAAATTTCATTTCGATTGATAAGGGAAAAATTGTCTTACGGTGCGCGAAAAAAGTAAATAAGGAAAAATGCAATCTTACAAGTTAATACTTTGTTGTGGTATATCTGTTATCAAATTGATAAATTTATAATGTGGGAAGTTGTACAAAAGTCGGTTTTTTACTATTGCCAAGAAAAACAGTCGTCGAGGCATCGTAACTTGTATAACTATTTTATCATCATACAGAATTTTTTGTCACAATGACTTTAATGTAAAGATAAGTAAAAGTCCAAACTCAATATTTAAATACTTTCTTTTGTTGGCAGAATACTACTCGCGAACTTTGGTACATAAACATTTACCTTACGGTGTAACTTCTATCGTATTCAGCTTCATTCATTCAATAATTAAGAAAACAACTTTGAAGTGCAGAATAGTTCTTATCATAACAGGAACATTTCGCCATTCACTGATTAGCATTGCGAAAGTCCACACGCTACCGAACACTATTTCAATATCAATACATCCCAGCTCTGATTGTAAACATTATTAGAAACTAAAAGAGTACGCATAGTATATACTTCACGTAGCTATTCAAGTTTATCAATTAAAAAAACTGCTTAGGTTACAGCAGCAGCAACGTAATCTTGAAAGACTGCGCAGCAATTTTTGCATTTTTATAAGTCGTTTTTGCTCCCTCTTCCCCACACCTTCTGCTTTGAAAAGAAAAAAGCCGAGAGAGCGAAACTCTTTAAGAGAGCCAACGATTAGATAACGCAGTGCACATCCGTCACCGAGGCTCTAGTTTTCACTGACACAAGATCATGACGATGATTTAAGCTCTTCGCTGGTGTACATATACTTTCCAAGATAGGCTGGATTAACTATGACCAAGCCTGAAGATGTAAGGAGATCGGCAATCGATCAATTAATCGACACTCTAGCGCGTCTTACTTTTAATTACCCAGATGAGTATAGTACCGACAAAGAGATGCATATATATCTTCATTCAGTAAACTTATAACACTCTCACTTACAAATCTAGAGCCAAGTATGCCAGCGTATTCCCAACTTATTGCTGATGACATCTTTCTCCTTATTGACCAAGTGATTTAAACGCTGGAGACGTAAGGGGTCTTATAACCCTGCATCTTCTTCTATTGTTTTCGAGCGGCTGCTGATGTGCGACGTGCGGGTGTCGAGACGTTGGCGAACGCGCGTCGGGAGACAGGAGGGGGAAGAGTTTATTTTTAAAGAGTCTTATAATTATTCATTCAGTCATTTGCATTAAGCGATTTCCTTATTTAGAAATTCTGCAGGATATGAAAATGAACTCGTCTGCCGACGAGCGAGCGGCAGGAGTGTAGCGTGTTTATTTTAAAACTTATTGGAAATATCTGTGAAGTGGTTTTTTCTTTCGAATATGGTAAGAAAAAAGGGTTAAATATTGCAAGATTTGATCGTAATTCAAGATATGGTCGATTTTTTACAATTATTGTAGTCACTTTTTCTAGGTAGGATGATAAAAATTTGCTGTTTAAAGTTTTCAAAAAATCGAGTTGAATGAGAATTTGTAACATTCTTAATAGTAAGATTTTTAGAATTTGATATAGCTTAAAAACACAAATTTATTGGTGTTTTAAAAAATTTTACGTAAAAAATAACTTTTGAGGTAAGTTTATTTATTAATATAGCTTTATTATCAATTTAATTAAAAAATTAAAAAAAGAAAGAAAAAGGAAGATAAGAAATTCAAAATAATATATTTCGTGGTCTTAAAATTTGTAACCAGCCTCAATTGTAAAAATTGTAATACCGAAAAGAACATGCATAATCCTTTGTTACTTCATATTCATAATAGTAAAATCTACAAGTTGAAATACAAAATTTTACTACACATAATTAAAAAAAAATTATAAATTTTTATTTCAAACTTTAATATTTGTAGATAAGCAACACTTTAGAAAAGCAATTCACAGTTACGTTTTTTTAGTAATTCTTTCCAGTTTTTTAAATAAATTTTTCCACTTTATTTCTCTCAGTGTGAATTAACTCTAATTTTTAAAATAAATTATTTTTATCAATTTATTTGTCAATAAAACAATCGAATGCCTATTAAAGTAAATTGTATAATAGATCTCTTTTACATCAAGCAATTACAATTTCGTGAGATTAATACATACAGTTTTTAATACATCACTTCAGCATGACTGAAAAACATTTTATTTCTAACTGGAAAATCACGTTTAACGAGATTTTTCTACTCTTGTGGTATAAAATATAAATTGATACTCATGCATTCAACGTGAACATTTACTTCTCCCGACTTCCTCGTTTAGCATGGTCGAAAAACTTCTCGAGAATTAAATATTCATTTTCCACACTCGTATCTAAATCTACTATCCTATAATAACATAAAGCTTCTATATTAAGAAGTAAAATCAATAATAAATTAAAATGAACAATAAATGAATAAAGAACTGTTATATCTAAAATTTGCATTGATAAAAAAGTCATTGTTCATTCCAGGTAAAAGCTCGATTCAAAGAAATCGATTTCAAATCTGTACTTAGATACTGTGGATAACATTGATAAATGACTTGCTTTGAGTTCAAGAGACTAAAAATAATTATCTTTGTGTACTGTATATTTTTATTGAATTAAAGCTTAATTTTACCTATTATTATTAAATATGTGGACGGAAATAATTTTTCCAAAAGATATTACTATCTCAGCACTCATTATATAAAACTCGTGGTTCAGGACAATAAAAATTTTAACTGTACATAAAATGTTTATTGCAATCTTTACAGTGTCATTTGATGCCATTGTTATAATCTTTACACTGTCATTTTTCGGGTAGACAAAACCTATTCCGCAAATACCGTGCTAGTATAATAATTTTTATAAAAGATTCCACCTACATTAAATTCAAAATAGAAGTTGAGGTAAAAATAAAATGTCATTAGCAAAAAAGAACACTCAGTGAAATTAACAATTTTTTTTAAACATTCGTATATTAATAGGTGAATTAAAAGTCCTAAACAAAGTGATTGATACATTAATCTCTGTGTACGGCCTATAAATAAGAAAAAAGTATTTATGGAACACTCGAAATATCCTCGATCTATTCTTGCGCGATCCGCGCTGATTTTTCATTGCAAACCTTAACTGTCGGCTATAAACTACTGTTACCAATGAAATCTCTTTCAAATCGTAATTGTGTAAACTGAAGTTTAGAAAATCAAAGAAGTATAAAGTTTTCTCATGGAATTGTAGATACGTGAAAATGAGAAACGCGTTGCGTAATGGTTTCGTTAGCTTCAAGAATGTAAAGTACGTTACATCACAAATCACGTTTTTCACAAAGCAAATAGATATAAATTTAATGTTTTACTTTTTTTAAATGCGAAAATTCATTTATATTGTTACATTTAAAAAGAGAATATAATTCACAGTAAATGACGATAACAAATCAGGTGATGAAATTTCGAGCGGAAACCAATCAGCCAGTTCCAATAATAAAAACTTTATGCGCTTATAACAAAAAAAATACATTACTTCTTAAACAAGCCCCCATTATCATCACCTAAATCACTCAAACAAGAGCGAAACAAAACTAAAAAAACGTACATAACCACGCAAATGAATGAAGCCGAGCTTAAGAGAGCCGGGACATCAGGGCCGACTGCATGCGCTCGATATGTTGATATCTAGCTACCCTTCACATCGACATGTAGACACACAGCTGACCGACGACGGAAAAGCGAGAGAGGCGAGCTAAGAATAAATATATCCAGGCGCGCATATATGCCGGTCGGGCATGCAAGTCACCGGCGACACCGGCATTAACACTGTACTGCTCGGCTGACCCGCAGTTAATCCGCTCTCTGGCCATCCTCTTCGCATCGCTAATTAAATGTGCGCCAGCGCCAGCGCGCGAGAGAGAAAAACAGCGAGAAAGCGAGAATGCTGAGAGCACAGTCGGAGAGATAATGTGGGTTAAGGGCTGGAAAATACGTTTCAATGTCGAGGTTCGCTCTTTCTGGGTATATGTATGCGTGCAGTCGACTGCGATGCGAGCTTCGTTTCCACGCTCGTTTTCGCATCGCGGGATCTTATTATGCGCTCGATTTGCTGCTGTTGCGGTTAATCAAGATGATTTTTTTTTTTTTAGATAATTTTAGATTTAAGTATTTTTTTGGATGGATGAATGAACGTTCAGGTTTAGTTGAGCGAAGATACTGAAATCGGAATTAATATCAATTCTGAATTGGTGAAGCATTTAAAGGTAAGCAATTTGGAAAATTTCTGTATAAAATAGTAATTGAGTCGTTCATGACTCGAAAGATTTTATACCTCCCGAGTCATCTGGAAAATTCTTATCATATCTCCCCAGCGTTTTTCGAAGATTTCAATTGAAAAAAACGAAAAACTATCACTCGCCACAGTAAACACTTAACTTCAACCAACTCGGAAAAACTCGCTACTATACAAACTCAAGTGCTTTCACGTCTCAACCTCTCTGAAAATCGAGAAAAAAAAATCATAAAACCCGCCGCGACTCGAGTGCAGCCGCAAAGTGCTTCTCGCGTCGTGGTTACATAATAAAATCAGCGCGCCACGAAAGTGCGCGAGCTACATTTTTATGTTTCACGTATATACAATCGCAGGTATACAGACTCCAATACTATGCCTGTAATCACACCGTGGCGCCTTAGCAATGAAGATAGACGGCGCATTTACGTATATACGTAAAGACTCTCCGTAGTCTTCTAGTTAGTCTTTTTACTGAATTATCTTATAAAGCAGCGCTGGCTCTTCGATAAGAGCGCTGTGCGATAATACAGAGCGCTGGGGCTGCGGCGACTCTGTAGCATCAGCGCGCCGAGGCGCATACAGATATACCCTCTTGACGCACTGCCACTTGATACTATGTACTACAATATTGCCCATTATCGTGTGGCTTTGCTCTCGCGCCTCGGTGAAACTAGCGAGGAAAAGTACTTGGAAGCGCGATAGAAATTAATCGCGAGTTGACTTCAGCACAGATTCGCCAACTGTGTGTGTGTGTGTGTGTGTAATGGACTGATAGGAAAAGTCTAATGTAGCGAGTATATTCTTACCGTTTAGTATGAATGACTGAATAATTTAATATGTTTTGCAATTTGGTTTGATCTTTTAAATAGATGTTATGGTGAATATAGACTTTCATTTTTCAAAATTATTATATTTTAAGAAACCACGTTCAATGCTCGACAATCAAAACAACTTAGAAATTTAACTTCAGAGTACTCTGTTTACACTATCTCCGCGTTCTATTCTAAAACCGGAAATTCTATTTGTATAAAAGTTTCGCCGAACGTCTAATACCTCAACATATTACGTGACGGCGAATTAAATACTTTATTCCTCCCGACTATACATCCACGGCGATTAAGACTTTTCACTATCTCGAGCACACATGCGATTACGTCAGCAAAATCTTCACTCGGTCAAAAACGCTCGCATGAACCTGAAGCATTTTCTAGCGTGCGCGTAATCGATGAACGGGACCGACGTATATGTATATGTGCGTGGCGAGCTTATCGCTTGATAACTCCGGGCTCGTATTTTTTTCGTTCGTTTTACTTCATAAACTTCAATGAACATTCATATACGCTATTTTTTACTAACGGACTTTTATGCTTTGTTGAGAGACGTAACAATTTGCGATTCAAGTTTGAGGCGAATTCTTGCGTCATTGCTTAAGTGCGCGATGCATTTTTATGAAGTTGGAAGATTAGACTTTGTGCGTGTTTTAGATGCATTCTACGCCGGGAGTGCCTGATTAAAAGAACTCGTTACTTTTTCAATCGCGCAAGAAAATAATTAGCAAACTGCTATATTAATAGACGGCAAAACTAAAGAGAAAAACTCTACTTCGGTAACTCCTCTACTGTAAATATCAAGAAGATACAGCCGGTATTTTTGAGCTTCGGATGAAAAGCTCCCGAAAAAAAGCAGCAACCTTGAAGAAAAACAAACAAAGCAATCCATCCGAAATAACAGCCGCGAAGCAAGAGAGAAAAGCACCGGGGGAAGCGACGCCTCTGCAAAGTATTACGCGAAAAATGAAAACCCGCTTCGGTGTCGGATTACCTCCGACCTCCTCAAACCCCCCTCAAAACCTTCGATACACCTCGAAGTCGCCGCTCTGTCTAATGTCGCTCACTTTTACACACGCATACCCTAAAAATTTTCTAAGCTCTCGGAGCTTTTCATTTCGCGAAAGCGCGCGCAGTTTAATTATAAAACGGCTACGCGCGCCGCCGGCTCGGGCTAACTTCACGCTAAAATTACGACCGCTGCGGCTTTTATTCCGGGGGGGTTCAGTAACCCTTCTCTATTCGTTTGTTAGTTTTGCGTACTATTTCCATGTTGCCGAAATTTTCGCCCGCGCCGCGCGACTTCTGGCTTGCGAGCTTGCGAAATCGCTGCTGGCCAGAAACTAGTTTTGTCGTTTTGCAATCGGCGCTCCTATACAATTTCTCTTCCTTATAGTTATCATTATTATGTAAATGGGCGTGTGCTAATGAGAAGTCGCGAATGTGTATGCATGCTCACTTTTTAAAATAGTATCGGGATTGCGTAAGCGCGCGGTAATAATGTCGAGCTAAGATTTATAAAGGTATCGATCGACTAAAATAGATGTTTGATGGAAAGTCAGAATTATCCTGCGAAATTGTGGTATGATCCGATGAACCCGATAACTTGCTCTAAATCTGTACCATACACACAATTTTATGGTTAATAATAAAAAAAAAATATTTCGATTATAAATAATTTACAAAACATTCTTTCAAATTAAAATTCTTCCAGACCCACGATCAAAACAACAAACCAATCTCAAAATCAAAATTGAAAAGGAAAGTCATTTGACTCATAAAGCATAAAGCACCATCCGCTTGATCACATAAATTATGTCTGTTTTTTCTCTCCCTCCCTCCCACCGGTCCAAACACAAACCCAACGAGCGCGCGGTTCTTAATTCGTCCGCATTGTCTAAAACACTTCGAGCCCGGCCATTTCGGCAATTGAAGGCGAAGGGCAGCCAGCGTCTCTGCGGCTGCGCCGAGTCAACGGACTCGTCGCCTCGAAAATATGTATAACATGCAGATCATAAAACGGTGTCAACGACATCCTGATACGCTCGTCAGTGCGCCTCTAAGCCCGACGTTTGCTCGGCTACACTGGCTCTTTAATATAAGATGAACGCTTGTTATTGATTCTGGCCTGATATCGCGTCGACTTGCGCCGATGCTTTTGTTTCTACTCGTCTTTTTGCTGTGATAAATATTAATCAACGTGGCGGTGTGTATTAGCATAATTTACAAGATTCTTTTTTGTCGATTTAAGGCGCAGCGATAAATATCGATCTGCCTATTTTCGAGAATGACGCTTCGGAAGAATGTTTATAGGTTCGTAGTTCTGTGGGAGCGGAGCTACATGGGGAGCAGTGCAGGATAAGGCGGAATGAAAAAAAGGATGAGGATTGTGAAATCGGCGAAACTAGTTTTCAGAGGCCGTCCGAAGTTGAAGCGTGAGCGGAGCAGGTATAAGATGTATACTAGAGAAATCGGACTTCGGACTCGTGAGTTGAGAGTCGGAGCTGGTAGGACTGGTAAACTTAGAAGTGTAATAGCTTCAGCGCGCGCACTGAGCATTAATCAGTTTACCCACGCAAAAATATTTTATACTTTTTATTTTAATATTGATTTTAGTTTTAAAAAAATGGTCGTACTAAATTTGATAAAATTGCAGTAAACAGTTACAAACTTATTTAAAATTACGTAAACTTGTTCACAAACTTATTTACGTGGACAGTCCGAAGTTCAAAGCTATACGAACTGGCTCAGCAGCGCGAGTTATTTATACATGGATTAAACGCGCGCTGGCAAAACGAGTACCATGGCTAGAATACTATATAGAGGGAGCCCCCTCCCGAAAACTTCACGACCTTGATGCGCGAAGCGAAGATTTGGAAGCCATTATGATGGCTTCGTTACATTCTCTGTGGCCACTGTCGAGTGGAATATCGTTTTCGGAGTTTGCTGGTTACTTTGGCTATACGAACAGACCTTATTGAAGCTTGTGATTCACGTATGTTGTAGGAAGTAGATTCAGCTCAGGTAGTGTGGTCATAAACTTCATACATGGAAAAGATCAATAAAAGTTGTACGTATTTTTTATACCAATGGGCATACTTTTTGCTTAAATTTTCTTAATAATCAAATAAAATCTGAAACGTACATTTCTTATCTTTTTAGTCATTTATCTTTCTAGCAATACGAAAACACTTATTACTTTCTACGGTACAATATTGATCCGTCAAAAGAAAAAAACCGAATGTTCTGTCAGCGCAAGCTTGAACCCCACCCAAACTTCGGTAGCGCGAAATATTGAGGCCAGTGGCTTCTGCATCTATGCGAATCTCACACACAGACAGAGTTGGTATAAGAAACGTCGAAAAAAGAGCAGCGGGTCGCGTATTTGCTTGGGCGGGTTTACACGGAGCGAAGTTTTGATGGAAAGAGTCTTAAAGGAAAATTTAATTTAAAAATGTAAGGAGAAGTTATTTTTAGAACTGGAATGTATTACTTTTTTTTTACATCTTTTTGCAAAGTATTTTATGAACGAGAATATTGTACGCTAACGGAAAATTTTGAATGCAATAAATTACATATATAACGTAATTAAATAGTAATATGCATCGTACAATTGTTGAAATTGTTCGTAATATCTGAAATTCTGTTCTACTTTCAACACATTAAAACCCAGTAAATTTAGGTGAACATTCTACTTTTATAGTATTAATAACCACCACCCTTAATCATCATCCCCAAATCTATATAATCATCAGCCTACACCCCTCATATCAATTAAACTTGAATCCCTAAATTAAAATATCCCCCTCCAAAACCTCCTAATGCAGACTGCCACCATACACCATACATAACACCCCACCAAAAAATCGCAAACGCAAAAAATATCATCCGCCTGCCTTATCGGCCGAGTAACCTAAGCCACCGACGACTACAGACATATTCGCGCGAAGTATATATCAGCAGCGCAGAGCGCCGATGCGACTGGCTGGAGCCATTGACCTCGATATCGAGAGCCGCGCCTGACCTATATTGCCTGCGCGCACTTACCCACACATTCGTACATACACGCATGTCTATCCACCCGCGCGAGCAACAGCACACTAAGCCTATTACGAGCCGTCTCTCTTGTTAACGTGTTACACGCACTACCGTAGGAGCCGGCTTTTATCAATTATGGGTTATCTGTCGAAACTGCCACCGGTCGGTGACTGTAGATCTCTCTTTTCTGCACTCGTTTCTTCGTATATCTGCACTCGGAATAGACGGATCCCATTGAGCTGTTATAAGGCCTGTCTCAGAGTTGTCAAAGCGCGCGCTTCTGGCAGAGCGCCGGACAGCCCGAGTTAATTCGATATTGATTTTATTGAAGTTTGGTGTTTTCGGGCCGAATTGAGGGTGGATTTCTTTACGGTTCGAGTGTCTGCATGCTCTTTGCTCCGAAAATATACGGATGGTTTTGAGTTGTCAACTGACTCCGTTATCGATTATCGATTTGGAAAATGATAGGGAACGGCCCGAAAATGTCATTAGGCATTAATTTTTACAATTATTTATAAAGCTAGTACTTACTACTGTATCTTATCAACGAGGATTTTTCAGGGAAATTTCCGGAGCAGATATGATATATTTACAACGGAAAAGAACGAGCATATAATTAAGAGAAAAGCAAAACAGTCGCAGCTACGTTAGACTTCAGCCAATTCGCTACTACAACGAACACA
>JAPYZA010004500.1:0-26709 GCA_030522685.1 Eupelmus azureus | reverse complement strand
AAAAAATATATTTTCTTAAATAAAAACCAATAATTCTATAAAACAAAATCAAAAAAGCACTCCTCTATCAATCAAAAGAAAAAAAATATATTTTACGTCGCCTTTCAACAGCACTCTATCTCAATAGAGTACGCCAAATTTCATTATCCGACTATAGAGTCACTTGTATCTCACGTGGATGTATAGAAAGCATATATATACCAGGTCCCATCGACTGTATGCTCAGCTCCACGCGAGTCGCTCTCGCCCCAGCGGAACTGCATCTCGGCGAACTGATACTCGTCATCGCCAAGTGGACCGCCACTTAGTCGCGGCATTCGCTCACCGCAAAGTTCAAGCTTTACTGTGGAAAAGTGTTATATTGAAACAGGGTTTTGCGAATTTTACTAATTGATAAGGAATAAGTTTTGGTAGTGCTGATTGTTGACAATAATCAAGCGATGAATTTGAAATAATAATTACTAAAATAAATCGATTTATTAATTTTTTTTCAGATTTACCGCAAACAAAATTAAATTTATTGCAGCTGTCTAATATTTTAGCTCATTAAAGTATTAAATCAGCAATAAAAGAAACCAAAATATTGGTTATATAATTAGTTTTTTCGTTTGAACCTGTACTTCCAGTGTTGGTCATCTTTGCACTTCCTTTATTACATAAATGACCGTGAAGAAGTAGATATGGAAACGTTTGATGCAGAGTGTACATTCGATTTAAATCTACCGGTGATTGATACCATTTTGGCAAGCCAGTTGTTGAAGTCCATGGAAAATCTTTTTCTAAAAACATGTAACTGACTTTAACATATAGAAGTAATAAACAGATAGTTTATTACTTTAATAATTTTACCTTTTTTCGATTTTTTTGATAATTTTAAATCTTTTTCCATTTTTTTATTTTATTGGGTGTTGTATATTTCAATGTTTTTTCTCTATTGCAGTTAAGGCATGTGAAAAGTTTATATTTTTTCAAAAATATTAATAATAATTGAGGAATATTTATTTTAATTTTTATACTGTTTCAATTAAAATGTGATTTATAATTTCTTTTTAATTTTGTAATTTAAATATAATTTAGGTTAAACACGTGCGAATTTCGATTTATTGTTTAAAAAGTAATCACTTGAAATTAACTTACAATCAACATGTTTTCACTTGTTGTTACTTTATCTCGATTTTAACGTAATGCAACAAACGTCATTGTTATAAATAATGATAGTTATTAATTTACGTTTTAAAATTATCAAGTGCAGTAATTAAGTATCGGTTAACATTTTTTATGTAATCTAACCAAATTTTTATCGCACCCTTACGAAAATGCTGGAGTTATCATTTCCTGATTTTCTCATATTTTGTGGCAGTACGCTTCTAATGGGTATCTTTATAACCTAAAATTTCTTATATTTACGCTTTGAAAAAATAATAAACAATATAAATATATCAAATGAATAAGGAATAAGATTTAAGTTATTAAGAATTATATTCTTTTCATTGTTTCATTATTTCTTCTTGCTTTTTTCTTCCACGCACACATCCAATCAAAACCCATGAATACCCAATCCCTCCATCCTTCTAACCACTAACACCAACCAAAATCACCACTACAAAATAAACCACCTCCACCTCTTCTTCCTCTTACCATCCACCATCAATCCCACTCCCCCCCTAAACAAAAAGAAACCAAAAAAATTCCTCCCAGCAATGCTGCTGATGGAGCTGATCGACTGGTCCTGCATCCTGGCGGCGTTCGAGTGTCCAGTGCGCGACTCGCCCGGGCCGTTCGTCCACGGCTCCGAGAGTGGTCCAACCTTTTGGCGCTGCGCCTACCCAGAGGCGCGTGGCTGCGAGCAGTCGCCGGTCAACATACAAACGCGCCAGGCAACTGTGCTGGCGCTTTCGGAGCCGCTACGCTGGCGAGGCTACTGCGATGAGCCGCTCTCTATGAATCTTATGAACGATGGGAATACGGGTGAGTGGATTCTCGGTGAATTTTCGTGGTTGGAGTTATTTAGGTGAGGTGAGGAGGCGAGAGGTTGAGAGGATGCTTAGACAGACTGTTGTAGAGGAAGTAGTGTAGGTGCGATGATAGTAGTTATTTTTAGTTTGAAAAAGAAAGTTTCATTGTTAAAAACTAAACTATTGGTCACAGATTGATAAGTTTGTGTTTTTTAATTTTTTATCTGTCTTTTAATACATGGCTTACCATGTTTGACTGTTACTACTTGCATGTACATAATTTCGTCATAATATTTAAATATTTAAAACGATTGTTTAGAGATTTGATTTCTTTGCACACTCTTACGGTTTAAATCACAATTTTACGAGGTTAAAAGACCTAGCACTGTAGAAATTTCTTTTTAATAAGAGTAGTTCCAAGACATTTTTCAAATTTATAATGTCCATTTGAAATACATATTCAATTGAGAGGCATAAATTCCGATTTCATAGCAGTTATCTGATATCTCGCGCAGTTGAAAACTCCGTGGTGGAAACTGGAGCAGCAACTACAGTAACTTGATAAATTGTCGAGAGTCGTATCATCGAATGCCACGAGTGCACAATGTTTTCTACAGTCGCGTGAATTCCTTGTTAATTATCTATATTTTTAATATTCCATGATGCCTTACTTTGATTAATCGATGCATTTTATACTACAATTTACATTATTCTTACAATTATATTTTAAGAGTTATAAATATATCCATCTTTAAAAATATATAAAAAGAAAGAAATTAAAATTAAGAATTACAAGAGATTACAAATACCTTACTCAAAAAAAAAGTCACTCGACACGCAAGAAAATAACCTTTAAAATGGAAGTCTCCTCTTCGTCCATTCCGCAGTGGTCCTCTTCGGCTTCTGGACGTCGGCGACGCGGCCGCACCTGCAGGGCGGCCCGCTTACCGGATTCTATGACTTCCGCTCGGCCGCGTTCAGGTGGGGCCCTGCCGACGACGAGGGCAGCGAGCACACCCTCGACTACGTGCGCTACCCTCTCGAGCTGCAAGTTGTGCACGCGAAGCGAGGCGCTGAGCACTCATCCGGATCACAGTCCGATCCCTGCAAGCCTAAGCCCAAGGACGCCATCGCGATAGTTTCTTACTTGTTCCAGGTTTGCAGAATTATTTTTCTTTTGGTTTTGCGGAATATGCTGGTTGTATCTTTTGGGTATAAGTTATATTTACCAGCGTGTGGAGAAATTTACTTAGCGTGATAAGGAATGCATTTATAATTGAGGAGTGTGTATTTACTTTGAGCAAAGGGTTGTCTTCATCGCTGAGTAAAAATATTGTATGGTTCGAAACAATCAAATTTTGGATAAGCTACAATTTTTGTGCAGGAATTGTCGTATTTAAAATGACTGGATATATATATATATTTACAAAGATTCAACCCACTTTTTGATTATATTTTTTAAATCTAATATACTACACTATACCTTTCTAATTAACTTTGCAAAAATCGAATCGAAACAGAATTTTCATTATACTATCAAATACTTTTCATTTGTAAATAATACAAATGCCAAGAGTTTTAAAACGACATTCTAATCGAGAAAAGTACCAATTTTAGCACTTGCAAAGTCGCAAGAGCAAACACTAAACGATAGGAAAATTCAATTAGATAACGAGCTCGGACAATCCGTACCTGGACCACGTCGTCAATAATCTCTGGCGCGTGTCGAATCCGGGCGCCTGTACCCACGTGCCGGCATTCCCGCTCGAGTGGCTTTTCCCGAGCTTCGAGCGCAAATACTACACTTATAATGGCTCGTTGAGCCAGCCGCCTTGTAGTGAGATCGTCACGTGGATCATCCAGCCCGAAACTATAGCCATATCCGCAGCCCAGGTCTGTTATCCTTCTATTTATTGTATTTTTTATTGATTAAATTTTATTTAGAATTTGCAATTTATTTTCATAGAGCAAGTTTAATATAGAACGGTTTATTCAGAGAATTAAAAATTATGTTTTATTACAGGCAGCACAATTTCGCAAAGTTTGTTCAACAGAAGGGCCAATTTTATGTAATTCCAGACCCGTTCAGAAGCTAAATGATCGTCAAATATTCTATTACGCTTAAGCTGCATAGCCTAAGTAGTGACTTTGTATGTCTACGTACTTGCTTTTATATTCATTTTACATTTTTTATAAACATTAGTTTGTTTCTTTTGTCGAATAAGAATTTGCATGTCTTAATAAATTAAATTTTAGTTTCTAATCGAAACGAATAATTTTCTTTAAAAAAACCTTTTTAGATAAAAAGCATATAAAATTTAATAACGTCTTGAAATTAAAAGAAATTAATATATTATTATGAAAGGAATATGAAAGGTTACAGTAGATGTCTCTCTGAAAATTAAATAGGAAACCAAAAATTAGGTCGTAAACATTGGTTAGATCAGTTGAAAAACATTTTTTTTTATTGTATGTTTTATAAGAGGCTGACACAATTCGTTTTTCAGAAAAGTTCCATTGATTTTGTCAAAAAATTATAAGCAGAAAAATATCAATATCAAAATCCAAGCTTACGAATATTATAGATATTTTAACGTGAATAAAGTTTTTATCGAAATCAATAGAAATTTTCTAAAAAATGGTTCATATCAGAAATATTTTTTAAACTGATCTAATGAATGTCTATTTTATATTTTAAAATTTGATATTATGAACATTTTAAAATACTTACTTTGGGTCATTTATTTTTGTTACTTAGATCTTGGAAGTATCAAGATTTTAAAGTGAATAAATGAATAGTTATAATATACTCATTATTTATATAAATTTCTAAATTTATCGAATATTGATACAAGCTTTCAAAGTGTGTTAAATAACAAAAGTTAATAAAGTACAATAATCTACTGCGATTAGCCGCATTTATTCTCGTGAGGTGCACTCAAATGTTTGCAAACGATCATGAAAGGACTAAGGAACTACTCAATGAAAAAATCCATAAAATATTTTTAGTAGATAATAAAATGTGAAAGATTATGTGATAGAGATAACACTTACATATTCTAAACGCAGTTATTTTTTTGTCATAAATTGGCTCTTGATAATAGTTACTATTTTAAATAATAATAACTTTAAATAATATTCTCTAAACGCAGCAATTTTTTTCATTGCATAAACTGGCACCTAATGGTAGTCGCTACTCTGTAAATATTCACTCTTCAATTTTCTACCAAGAAATTAAAAAAATTTGTACTAAATAATTCACATTTATTAAAAATATATCCCCAGTTATCTTAACATTGTTAATTGAAAAGTACTAACTTTCTAAAGAACAACACAATGTGGAATTATAAAAGTAATTTTTTTGAATATTTGTCTAGTCACCTTACTTTTCTAAATGACCGAGGTTCATGGTAACAATAAAGAAATGGTAGATTATAATTCTGGAAAGCCGATTATCTACGAAAAGATCTTTACGTAATAAGTAACATTTTACTCTTATCACGTGTACTTACTATTAGCATTAGTAAATTCTTCAGCCAGAACGATCAAAAATGAATCAAATATAATTTTGTAAGACCATTCTTTATCGACTTCATATCAACTTCCTGATTAAAAAAAAAAGAAAACAACAGGACTCATTTCATAAGCTGAGTAACAAGTGCAACATTTATTTTAGTTTTAGATATTAAAGAGAGTTATGAACACTTTTAAAATATCTTTTGAAAAAATATTTAAGATATAATGTTTACGGTTCGCAAAGAATATAAATAAAACTATATCTTTACAGAATAATTAAACAATAAGAAGTGCCAAGTTTTTAAATATTAGTTATTGACTTCATTACTCTTAATTACTATAATGTTAATAATTGAAGAAGTTATTATTTGGCAGAATTGAAAAATATTATAAACAAAAACATGATCATATTTTATTATATTTTAACTTTTATAACGTTAACAAGTAGCACAACGAATTTAATGCAATACGGGTGGTTGGAATCACTAAAGAAACGAATTATCAAAGATTGGAAATTTAATCAAGTAGCAATTATCATCAATAAAAATCAAGAAAGACAAGTAAATTATCAAGATTTCGTCTTTAAAAGCATATGTCATGAAATCCCAACTATTGCTGTAAATGTAGCAGATGGTAATAAACAATTGATGGCTTTGCAAGGCACCAATGATTTTAGAGGAGTGTTATTATACATTATTTTATATCATTTTGAGGATACTAACAATTCATCAGTAAATTTAGAATTAAAGTATTTTATAGACTATCTCGCTGAACTTCCATCAAAGTCAACACGACCTCACTGTTTACTAATAATATTTAATAAGAAAAGGTATTTACAGAATATTTATAGAAAAATTTTAATATATGCCTGGTCACGAAAGTTTTTAGATTTTTCGATATTAGATGTATTTTCTTACTTTAACAGTACTACAGTATTTCTTTATTTTTACAATCCTTTCTTCAAGATATTCAGTAATAGAACTTTTGATGATCACGTAAATATATTTCCGGATAAACTGGACGATGTAAACCAATATTCAGTGACAATTCCTCTTTTACATTCTCCTCCTTCAGTGCAGATAACGATTGATTCAAAGAAAAACTTCATTACTAGAAAAATGATAAAAATATTATTTCCTATATTTTTAATCACATTGGAAAAAATGAATTTCCATTTAAAATTTATTATGAAAAAAAAGAGTAATGAATCTTTAGGACAATTCATGAGTGAATCTTTAGAAAAAATAAAGCACCATGATGTTAATTTGATGATTACTCCTATGGCATTTTCACATTTTCAACAAGTAGTTAATTCATCCTCTGCCTTTGCTATAGACATGAAAAGGGATTACGAAAGACTTACTATACTTACACCTATTATACCAATGAAGAAGATATATTTTCCTGTGGAAATAATAATATTTTTATTCTTTGTCCCTGCTGTTATTATACCTTTTTTGATTATAATGAAATTTTTGAAGATAGGTATGACAGATTGGAAATTATTTAATATTTTGAAGCTCATTTTTGGCATACCAACTATTCTAAAAAGATATACATCTATTGATAAAATTATGTATATAAGCATTGCAGCGATGTCCATAGAATATACAGTTATTTTATATGCAAAGTTCGAACATATAGAACTAATTGAAAAAGATATATTTTTCAATACATTTGAAAAAATGGATAAATCAAACTTTCAAATTTTTGTAAGCAGAGTATTTTTTGATAAAATGTTTCATTCGGATTATTTACATATACAAAAATTGAAATCGAAAACCAGTATAAGCCAGCGTGATATGTCGGATTGCGTTGCTAATTTAATGAAAAGTAGAGATCGCTTGTGCGCAATGACTTCCAGTGTCGCAAATTATTATGCTGAGAATTATTTGAATTCCAAAGGAAAGCCTATTGCAAAAGTTAGTGACTCTACCTTCTTTTTAGATAGATTAATTTTTGCAATAGAAAAATCATCACCTTTTACTGAAAAATTTCAAAACCTCTTTCAATATATATATGAATCAGGGATATTGAAAATCGTAGCAATGGAGCAAAAACCTGTAATTTTATCTTCGTATAGTGTAAAAAAAGAACTAGTTGTTAACAATGTCTTCTTAATACAGTTGATTTTTATTTTGATTATTGGTTATTTACTATCAACATTAGTTTTAATAAGTGAAATTTATTGACACAAATCAGAATATTTAATTTTGTACATACTATAAATAAAATTACAACATTGGTTAACTTAAATCAAGATTTTGTCATAATTTTATTAACTTAACCGTTGAAAAGCATACTTCAAAAAGGGACGTAACGTGCCCACTAGTTTCTTGATACCTATAGTCATTCACATTAATTTTGTAAAACCAGTATTTAATATTTTATTATTCAATATATTTCTAAAGCATCATAAAGATATTGATAAATAGTAGCTATATTTTTTGATACTTTATTGCGATAGATAGTTGTACTTCAATAAATTGCTTAAAAAATAGCTCGATTCATAATTTTTGAAAATCTAAAACAAAGATTTAAGATGTTAAAGATTCTTTTGGCATTTTATTTGAAACTTTTAATTCAGAAATAAGGAAATACTTCGAATACTTTCAGAAATTTCCGACTGATCAGATTTTATTAATGTGAAGTTTTCAGATGTTATTTTTATAATCATATTAGATTGTAAGCAAAATCATAAACTTGTTCTATGACTAAACTTATTACTACAGATAATAGAAAAAATTAATTAAATGAATAAATATCAGAAGTTTTTTTAATTAGGTATAAAGAATAAAGAAGAATTCTTCACAGAGAACAATGTCTTTATTTGCACACAACTTTTTACATTTTCGTATGTTGAAGACGAGCCACTTCTAGAATGAATATGACACTGTCACTTGGCACAATTTTTTTAATCCTACTTTACATCATATCCTAAATAGATACACACATGGACGATTTCTTGGCCTTGGACATTGCTGAAATCTTGCGACTTACGTATACCTATCTATTTTTCAAACACCTTTTTTATACACGCATTTTTATTTTATTTATAAAACAAGACAGATAATATATTTTAAAAATACATTATAATTTATAAAAGCAATAAATATTTGAAAAGCTGACAACAGTCAGTATGAAAAATAACGATGCTTCACGATTTAGGATCGCGAATATATAAATATATATATATAGATTTTTTTTTGGATGATTCAATTACAAATTTCAAATTTTAGTTAACAAATTTTACTTATACTTTATTTCTTGTTTCTTCTCTTTTTCTTCTCCTCTTGTTATTTTATAATTTTGTGGCCAATATGTATGTATACGTAATCGGCAAATAATCTATTTACAATAAAAACCATTTCTTTTCTTCTTTACAAAAGATTAAGTATAGCATTTTCTTAAATTTATAACGGATTTGTTCAAAAATAGTGAAAGTTGCTCAAGAACAATGTATTCAACAAAATACAAACATTACTTTCAAACTTAAATAAAACAATTTTAAGTAAAAAAAAACAAATATTAAAACATTTACTTATTAATTTGAATTAAAAGATTTATTATTTTTAATCATTTAAAAATTCTTGATTTTTTTATTAGTGTTATACAATTATTTATCCATTCAATTTAAAAATAGCATATTATTCGAGATCAGTTTATCAACAATTAACGTTATTAAACGTATTTTAGGAGATACGTTCATGATCTTTAATTCGTATATTTTCATACATATTATTGTTACATTCACATTAGAGTATGCAAAATGATTACAAGATATAGAAAATAATAACTTTTTTGAAATATGAAAAGATAAATATTTAAAAAAATGTTTAATTCTATTTATTTATACAAAAGTATGATTCAACTAAATTTCATCTTGGTCTAACTGTTACATATTGTCACATGCGTATCTCCTTGTTTTCTAAAAAATTTTTTAAATATCTCAATAATACTATTTACATTCTTTTAACTCTTATTTATAAAATGTTTTATACGCACATTAAAGAATATATAAAATTATTCATTAAGAAAAGTCTTTTATAATATCGTAAAAAATTATCTAAAAGGGATGAATAAATTAATTTATAGAAAATACAAAATATCTTCATTGTAGCAAGTCACTATTAAAATTTAGTAGCCAGAGTATGAAGAAAATTGACGTCATGGTGGTATGTACCAAGCATCCAAGCCAACGTATAAAGGCTTTTAGTGACATGTAAAAAGTCATCAATTTCGAAATATAGTAATTGAACAATTTCTTTTTTGTAAAAATTGATAAAAATTGTAATTTAATGCTGAGTACTGATGAGTAAGATTTTTAATTCTATTCTTTATTCAAACAAGTTTATAAACAAGTAAAACAGTCCTTTTTTTAAATAAATTAAGTTTTTATCGTAATAATTGTAATTATTTATACATTTTACAATAGCATCTTATTATATATAATTTAAATGTCAAAAATCTTTTTTACTAAAAGTAGCAATCGATGTCTTACAATTTGGAGTTGTTTTCGTAAATAAAAACTCATTTAAGATACAAGTAATAAGTAGAGGTCAAGGACAGTTCTATTACACTTATGTTTGCACATTTTAATTTTAGTATCTGAAACTAGTACTGGTATCAATTAAAATTCTAGTAATTTTCTTTCTCATCACTAAAAATTAAAATAATTAATGATGTTTATTTTATTTATTATGTTTTTATCCTGTTCCAGTTTAGATTAGTTATTTCAGTTATAACATTATATATAGCTATGAACTCTATAAACATAATTTACAATGATCAAGCAAACGTGAATCTGATTGTGAATATATAAACCTTGATTACTTTGTAACGAAATTTCAAATTTATCTAGTTTTATCTAGATGCTACTTAGTAAATCTGGATAATTTATAGTAAATGTAATATTTTGAGAATATGTTCTTTTTAACTAACGTTCATTTAAATTTATACAACTAGGACGTTTTCATAGATAAGAAACAGTGATTAAATAATCTAAATAAAACTAGATAAATTTTTACTGTGATTAATTAAATTATGTCTTAAAATAGCACCCTTATTATTTAAACATTCATTTGACTATCTAGTAAGCACCACAGTGGGCTTTCTGAACACAGTAAGAGACTTTGAGTTTTCCAATGTGACCGTGAATTCGGTACATCTTACTTATTTCAAGTCAGAATGCGAAGTTCTAAGTATCAATCAATGTACTGATTCTCAAACTTTTACTTCAATAAGCATTAGATTTCACGAAAGTTCCATCAAATATAGATTCTTATTTAAATATCATCTTTGAAATTTTCCGCAAGTTCGTATACTCAACATCACCCTAGTTTTTGTGCAAGTTCTTATATAAAATCTTAAGTAAGAACCAATACAATTTCTCTTCAGAACTTACCTAAAATCTCATCCAAAACTTTCTATATACAATTTCATCGAAAATCCAACGTAAAATCTCATGCTAAGTCTTGCCTGAAATATTTGCTCGTAAGATTTCATTAGATCCTGAGTTTCAGCAAACGGCCTTTTGTTTTTAAAATATCATCCACGTCTCGCTTAGGCTCGGCAAATGACCACGAAAAAACTCATCACCCCACAACGCCACTCATCTCGCGAAAAAATATCGTCCCTTTAGAGAAGCGCATTTAAAGCATAATGAAAATCGACGAAACACAACGACAAGTCCTGGGGATCATAGCCCAGCGTGGGCGCCATGTCGCGAGAGTCATAAGAGACGTTATTGGAGTTCGTCTTTCTCCCATAGTAACTTGAGGTCTACCTCATGCTTCCAGTTGCGAAATCCCGACGCGATGTGCCACCGCTGCCACGGCTGGCACGGCGGCTATGCTATCCTGTTGGCATGTCCCCAATGGATCGGCAAAGGAAAGCGGATGTTATTATTCCGAAGGTCTGAAAAGAAGAAAAACAAAGTTTTGTTTGAACGATGAATGTTTAGTTGTCTTGCAATTTTGAAATAGTGTCGCATTTTTTGGTTGAAGGGAGATTTTAATCTTTCTGGTGTGAGTGTTAAGAAACATTTTTTGCTTTTCTTTGTTTAACATAATAAAAACAAGATTGGTTATGAATTAAAAGTATAGTTCAGCATCAGTGAGCGTAGAAACAGCAAAATAAATATTCTAAATAATTTATCGAAATTGTCTGAATAAACTTAAAATCTGAGGCTTTTATTATTTACTCCCAGTACGTATACGATTTTTTTGCCTAACAAGAGCAAAAATACAAAATTCTCGAATCGGTGCCAGGAGAAAAGTTAGTACTTTTTTTAGTCATTTTTTTTGAGTTCTCTTAATTTTTCCTTTAAAAGATTTTCGAGTAATTAAATATAAAGTAACAACAAAGTACAAAGAGTATGTATAGAATAATTCAAATAATTATTTACCTGAGCACCCGCCACCGCCATTCCAAAGAAAATAAGTGTTAAGCTTTCATATTGAAGCCAATTTCTTACTTTTCCGAGGCAACCCTGAAATAAATTAGCAAACGAAAAATATTAATTGTTTAACATTAAAGCAAGATCTTGATATATATTTTTAGAATATTTACATAAATTAAGTGATTAGTATATCAAAACAGTTGTTAGAAATAACAAAGATTTCATAATAGCTTTGTACCGTAAATAATATAATACATATTTATTTCAAGATAGAAAAGATTAAAATATACGTGGAATTTATATTTAAAATTTTATATTTGTATTGTACGAAAATTCTAGTATCATAGTATAATAATTCTAGGATGTTCACATCTCAACTTTCTTCATAATGAACAATAAATAATTTGCAATAATTCTTACAACATTAAGTCACTAAAATGTAATCTATATATCTGCGTATTTACTTCTTTGTGTCTAAATCCATTATGCGTTGAGTTGTCCTGAGCTTGACAAGCTGACTCGTCTTTGGGTTGCGGATAGAGCCACGGTTTTTCATTCTGAAAAGAGAATTTATACGAGAAATGTAGTAATTTGTACATTCAAAAAAAAATTGATTATGATCATCAGGAAGTTACTAGATTTTGTAGAAGTTCAAGTCCTTGACTGAATATCCTTATTGGCAATTTTTAAAAAAATTTTTAGTGATATTTACTAGAAGAAAAAATAAGACTTACAAAAATTTTTAACTATTTATTTAGTACTGATCGTAGTAGAAATTATAATCTTATTTTGTACAATAGAATTTAAAAAATCAGAAAAATCAAATTTTCTAATATAGGTATAGTAGTAATATCTAATTAATGTTACTATATTACTATACTGTATAACTACATTATAAGCTTTGTTCTCAAATTAAATTGCATTTTTTTAGAATTCTAGATTTTTTACGAGAATTTTTTCATTATAAAATCCAATAAAGTTTTCTCAGAGAATTTCACTCAGGGTACCGTCAACAAATATTTGATGAAAAGATTTATTCAAACTCACGTTCTTGTAAAATACCCTAGAAATCACGCTCATCGGACTTCCAGTATTTTTGGCCTGAGTAGAAACAAAAATAGTAAATATCATTAGAGATTTACAATTGATTAGATAAATAATTTGTTTTTTATTTATGAAAAAAGGCAAAAGTTACCTCGGTATCTTTGAGAACGCAGCAAGTCAGCGGCACCTGCCTCCTCGTACCTGAGATGTGACTGTCTCTCCACCAGGCCGTGCCATTGAAATCTGTGTCGCTATAAATTCCGCAGCAATTAAACTGAAACATGCAAAAGAGAAAAGAGTCATACGCATGAGGTATATGCACACTGTGATTTGTTACTTGCGTCTAGCGAAATTAAATTTTACGTGCAGGACACGGCTGTGGATATTGTACTTTATTTTCTATTTGAGTAAGCAGAAAAGAATATTTTAATTTTTAATATTTATAATTTTATATTTTAATACTTTTACTGTGATAAAAAAAGACTATTTCACAATATGTGTAAAAAGAATTTTAGTACGTTAATATTTTACCTTAACCAGATTAATTAAATGTCAAAAATTCCCTTTATATTGATTTTACAAAACCTCATAGACCATCGAGAACACGAAGCTAGCGTCGGTTGTTGAGCGACGGACCGCAACATTGCGCCAACATAGCTACTGCGGCACATCAGTGTGCGTTTACATGAGTACAATGTCTATATTCGAACGTTCTTTACGAGTAAATATCGGAAAATGGTAGAGCTGAAATTTTGACAAAAATTGTCCGCGGAGACTGAAACTGTAATGATGTTATATGTGGAACGTTGCCTATGGTTAGATGTACATGATGCGTATGGCTAATATCTTATATTTTTGTGATATCATACTAATACAATTTTTATGTATAGTTTTATATTTTATAATTATATATGATTGATGTATTATGAAAATAAATATTATATTTTCATTTGGAGAAATTGTGACTTCCGGATTATTTTTTGCAAAGTTATTTTTCATTATTTCAAACTATTCTCATCTTTTATTTCATCTTTACATAGTTATAAGCTTCTGAGGTAAGTAGAATAATAAAGAATTAAAATACCGAGTTTGCAACGAAATATAAAATAATGTATAATGAGCCTTGAAGTTACTCGAAAATTTAATTAAATAAACAACAAATTCAGAAAACAAAAACTTCCAATAAAACCCCAGAGACAATATTAAACCAACCTTGTACTGCGCATAGTCGAGGCTGTGGCTGAACCCGACATCACTGGATGCATCGTGGCCGTAGTGCTCTGACAACCGCTCAGCCAGTCTTGTCTCAAGTCCCGTCATTACTCGATAAGTCATTATGCCGAGAACCGCAGCCGTCACTATCTCCGCCACAATCAATGCTATCAGCATACTCATGTACTGAAACAAATAAAGTTTTTACACCCAACCATTCGTTGGCTTTCACTGGTTACTGCTTTCCATTAAAAACATAATGCCTGACCTGACCATACTATCATACCAGTTTTTAGTTCCCCGAGCAAATGTTTGAAGTAAACATACTATTCAAATATGTATCAATACCTGTACGCAAACGTACTACTATAATTTTTCATCAACATCAAAAATCAATGTATTCATTCAAGACTTTCATCCAATTGCACCTGAGCTAAAAAGTAATCGTCTTCCAGAATTTCACCTGAAATTGAATTCCAGTACAAGAAAATATTCAATCGACGGCGCCTACTACACCCACGCAAACCCGAGCGCTCGCGCGTGCTGCGCGTCACAAAGCCAACCTGATCGACGATCATTAAGAGCTTCCGCGCTCAGCAGTACGATTCCATAATACTCCATACCGCTCGATTGACTTTGCCGCTGAGAGCGCGACTCTACGTGACGTTTGCCTCGCGCGCGCGAGGGCGAGAGCTCCGTGAAACGGTTTGCGTGTGCGCAAACGCTCTTACGGCTGTAACCGAAATGTGTCTACTCACGGTAAAGTGCACGTGTACGTAGGCGCATGAATAATCCCATACATATCGATGTGCGTACAAAATCCAGTAGTACGTGTACGTGTGCGTGTGCGTGTGCATATACGCGTGCGTGCGTGTGAGCGAGTGAAACCTGCTGACGTGTTCGGGATATAACCTGTGTGCGAAGAAGCAACAGAGGAGGCATGGAGGATCAATAGTCGACACAGCGCCCAGGGGGGCACGTGCAAGGGAAGGACGCAGCGCGCTTCAACTGCTCACTCTCTCTCTCTTACTCTCTTTCGCTCTTTGAGTAATGGAAGCGGCTTAATGGAGTAGCTTATTGAAAGGAGAGAATGAGACAGAGAAAGTGGAGGCCTAGAGGAAGCGAAAGAGAACAGAGATATGCATGGACATCAGTCTGGAGTAATTAATTGTCCATGGTGAGGGGCGGTTTATCGACGTTTATACGCGGAGGTATCCACTGTTCCGCGGGCTATCTATAGGGAATTCAAATGGTCTTATGATAGGTATTAGCGAAGTAATTATTGTTATTTTGGCTAAGGTAAAATTTTATGGATGTTAGGAAATGAAATGCTTTTTGCGCGAAAACTCATTTGTTTTTACTTTTGTTTAGGTATTATATGAAAATTATGAGCGATTATTATTAGTAATAATTAAATTTTAACTGAATAATTGAAGATAGACTAAAATGTAATTACAACTGCCTAAACTCGTATTTCTATGTTGCAACCCGTTGAATGAAAAACTTTTAACGAAGATTCGAGGATCCGATACAGTTATAAAAGTGGGTTTCAGTAGTAACTACTGAAATTGGTCAGACCAAAATAGATTATCTATAGAATGCGTGATTAATTTGTACAATCAAGTTGACAAAAATGTTATACGAATATTTGTTAACGTTAAACAACACTGATTAAAATCGATTTTCTGGATAATAAATACGTTACTCCTGGAACATTATTAACTATGTTTAATGACGTAGCTAATTGATGGGATATTTTTCTCTTTCATGGTAGCTGCTTAATTTGACATACAACAGCCGTTTGCTTCATCCGCTTTCGCAATTACGTTTCCGTACTCGTTTGAAAATTCAATGTCAACGAATTAGACGGTATGTTGACTTTGTCTAGGTAAATAGAAGAAACTTGTACAGACCAATATTTATTATCTGTTATTCTTAAAATAAGTGTTCGACGAATTGCACGCAGATTAAAAAATGAAGAACGTAAAAAAAAATTTTACTTTTTAAAGTTTAAAATAAGACTTATTTAATGAGGGTTGTTTAATAATTTTGATAACCTATTAGTATGAATTAATTCCTCAAATAATTTTTCACTATACACTGGTCAAAAATACCACTTTTGCTCTCAGCTCAAAATATGAAAAACACATTTTTGGCCTGGGTGTGGTAAAAAATAAGTAGTATACACTCCACGGGATGTAAAAAGGCCATCCCTAACACGTGTTTGCCAATTTACACGTGTTATGGATTCGCCAATACTTCACCTCCCTAGGTGCACTTTTTATTTCAGTTTTATAAAACAAAATATAATATTTTTCACCAATGCAGTAACTATACTGTAAAAAATGATCGAATATAAAATAAAAAATACTTTAGTCCTAATCAGCTATTTTTTATAAAATTATCTCTTATCATTTACCACAACGTACGTAAAATCTGAAAAATAGTACCCATATGTCACTTTCAGCTATCTCCGCTAAACTGCTAAACGAAAATTCTGCTGTGACGCTATAAGGAATGACTTACGATGGCGAGGACGCATCGACTTTCATGTAGGGCTGCCCGGCAGCCAAAAAATCCGACGCAGTTGACGGTGAGACCGAGGCCAAGTAGACTGTAGGCCACGAAGCAGACAGTTTCATGGGGTGCTGCGTCAGCGACAAACAAATTCAGCAAATGTCCCTTGCTCGGATCCATCAGCAGCCAAGCACCTAACACCATCATCGTGCAACCTGCCAACTAAAGAAATTAATAAATTAATAGTGATGTTAAAATAATTACAGTATATCTTGGTGATAAGTATCGTGGCAATAATTATTTTTAGCTTGATATTTAGTTAACGATTGCGTAAACATTATAGTAGGATTGTAAACGTTGTATCGAAAAAAAGTTTACGAAAATTAACGAAAACAGTTTTTAAGGCGACCTTGGAGGTTAGGTTTCATTTCGTAGTTCAAAAATTACTCTTTCAGTTTATAAAATCCTTTGGATTTTTAAGTTTTTCACAATTCTACTGTCTTCAGAAAATGGTGGAATCTTAAGAAGCCAAAGAATTTTATTTACTGAAAGCTTAATTTGTAACCTGAATTTTGCCTGAACATATAATAATACATTTCGATACTTGTGCAAAAATAGTACATTTCGATACGAGTAAGAGAAAGTAATTTTTTAGCATACCCCGGCTTAAAGTGATATCTTTATTCTCGATTAGCCGAGAATAAAGTACTGGTGTATTTCTCTGTGGAAAAACGTTCTGTTTTTTAATTTACTACAATTGATTACAAAATGGAAAAATGGAAGATCCCTTCCTGGTTATAGTACAATGATACATGTACTAGAAATTAAATAATGAAATGCGTAAAATTAATAATATTTTTTGAAGTTATTTTTATTCTATATAAAACTAAATTTCTTTATTTACCCATATTAGCAGGTTGAACGTGAAAAGAGCCACCTTGAGGTACTTCATTTCTACTAATATTTTTTATCACTCATGAATCTGTAACATATAAAAACAAAACATTATTCTTACCAATTTTTAAATGAGTTATTTAATACTATATTTTAATATCGAATAGCTTTAACAGTAAATATTCCATTAACTAAATGTATTTGAAACTGAATACCAATATTGACAAAATTAACGCAAATGGATTTTTGTTCCTTTAGATCCAGTAGCTCCTTAATGATTTAGCAAAGGAATCCCTTTCTTGTTAAATAACCACGACGCATACACAGCTTTTGCTTTAAAGTTAATTTAGAAACTCATCTGATTCTCTAAAACTAGAATACTGCCTTTGAAGCACAGAGCTTTCAATCGCGCTTCGTCCTGAACGGTGCTTTTATGATTAAAATTTAATTAAAGGAAAACTCAACCAACCTCGTCCTTCGCGGTTAGGGCCAGAACGTGGATTTTTTCGTTGCTTAACGAATTTTCTGGTTATTGTATGATATGCTTTATTCTTGCGGCACGTAATATTCTCGTAAGTGAAACCAAAAGGTATTAGAGTAAATCATATATGAGTGGTTTAACACATTTTCAATTTTTCCATATCTATGTTCCTATTTTGATAAAGTTAATAATTATGAAAAAATATTTTTTAAATCTTTAAAAAATAGTTAATTATAGATTATTTTAAGAAAGATTGAAATGAAACAGTTTTTAAAAATATAAAATAAAACATTCTATATGACTATAAAATTTACTAAAATTTTTACGATTTCCCTAGTATAGCGAGTTTGAATCAAAAGATTAAGCATGAAATTAAATAATAGTCGTGATTTTAAAGACTAGCAAATAATTTTAACTTTAAATAAAAACGCCTAAGTTTTAAAATCTAATTAAAACAAAAACTTTTATTACAATATTTTGTATTTTTCAAGCGGTTTTTTTATTTCAAAAATAACTTTTTATAACAATAAATAGTAATAAATTTAACTAAAATATTGTATCTATTCTTTACATCTTTAATGCTTATATTCCTATATTATTACAATGTTTCTAAATCAAGAAATATATTTAAAATAGTATTATGAAGCTAATGGATTAATTCCTCATTATTTCATTAACTAACTTTTCTTTTGCGTATACAATTTCTAAAACGTGAAAATAATGTTGCACATTGTATACTACGTGCATTCATTTGATTATTACAGTGTAAGAATAATAATTAATTTTTGTTAATTAAAGGAATAAAGTGAACAGGATCTCATATGATTATCATCTTATTTAAAAAAAAAGGAATAAATGCAGAACTTAAATTATGCGTAACACAATTACACAAATGAACAGTAAGAGAGAAAGTAGAAGCATTTTTTACTTGCTTCTATTCTATTGGATAATATGCTGCAACGTATAATCCCGAGAATAATCGGCTTCTCTATATGCTGCTATGTATAATCCGCGAATAATTCCGAGAAATAAACTTTTTAAATGAAAGCGAAACTTAATTAAAAATCGGCTGTCACCAGTCAAGCTGTTGATTGCACGAATCAACTTCGAAAATAATTAGAACTGAATTGTTATAATTCATAGAAATTTTAAATATTTTAATGAAGTGTTAAAATTTAATTGTTTCGAGCTGCGATATAAGTTCGAATACTTTTCAAAATTTATACTTAATACTCATTGAATAAACGTAAACTTCATTGAGCGTCTTCAGAATTGCAAATGAGATATGATGATCAAAGTGACAATATTCATTTAAAAAGATGTTTGATATTATAAAAATTATAAACAAGTAAAATTTAATAAAACAAATTATTAAAGCTTGTTTTGAATATTTTATCAAAATTTTATATATTTTAAATATGCATTTAAAAATGTATATTAGTTTTGTTTATTATTTAATTAATTTATAATTAAATTAATTTTTAGTAGTTTTGTTTATTATTTAATTAATTTATAATTAAATTAATTTTTAGCTTGGATTCTAATATTTTATTATCATTTTCGAGTTTACTTCACTTTTCAAGAAAATATTCTAAATGCAATTACGAATTTTCTTGACCAATATTTTTTTAAACGAATATGGCTACATAATATAAATCAATCAAACTACTCTATACAATAAATAACCAAATGAAAGAAATTAGGTGGTTAATTATATATGAAAAATGAAGAACACTGAAGCTTCTTCTAATTAAAATTAGCGCATATGTTTAATGCAAATCTGTTACAAAGGATATTTCAATTTAAGTAGTTTAACCGAGAAACCCGTAACGAACCACAAAACAGAAACTTGAAAACTCGAACTTTAAGAATCTCGTTTCTTGAAGGAGATAAAGACGTCGCGGATACTGTTACAGCAGTGAGAATGATTAAAATCGAACGAGAGGTAAAAATAAGAAAAAAAGAAGGAAAAGAAGAACAAAGAAGAAGTCAATTAAAAAACTATCAAAAAACAATTACAAAACTTATTAACTAAAAGTTTTTTATACTAAATAGATTGGTTTTAAGCTACTACATTAATAGTTTGTTTGTTTAAGATTTTTTAACATTTTATGTGTAAAAGACAAAAAGATAAAATGTATTAAATTTTTTTAAATCTTTTATTATTTTAATCATACTTCCTATATTTAAAAATGAAAATTTGATAACTTTTGAAACTATTATTTTAATGCACTCTATCTAGTAATGCATGTTCATCTCTCGCCTTATTATAACTCAAACAATAACTTATTATCTAATAATAATCCATCAATTTACACGGAGTACTTTACTGCTCAGTTCTCTAGAATGCATACTAAAAAAGCTTGATACGCGCTCCCGCGAAACTCCAACCTAATTTCTCATTAACTCCGATATCCCAAAAAACGACATCCTGTGAACACTCTCATTTTCTTGTCAGAGAAACGAGTAGCGCCAAGGCAAAAGGAAAGCTGTGTCGCCGCCTGGCGTAGGGGCGGCTTAAGTAGATAGATTCGGGGTCCGGTGAGACGGCGCTCAGCTTCAGAGAAAAAGATCCGGCGACGCTGGTGAAAACACTGCGCAATTTCGTGCTGTGCGCGTGAAATCGATGCCTCGGCTTTTCCAGCGCAAATCTAGCTCGCAGTGTTTCAACGGTTTTTCTACTGTCGCGTGATTTTGGAGGCGCCACGAGGTTTATGGAGTATAAAACTGAACTTACGAAGCGTGTCGGCGATAGATGGTTATTCGGCGCTTGGTTTTCGATCAAAGTCGCGCTCAATTTGTTAGTTGAGTTGAGTTTTTTTTAGGTTTGAGCAGAGTTTGAGGAAAGTTGGTTGATAGTTTAATTTTTTTGGAAATACTGTTTGAGGGGATGATTTTCTTTACTATTTATTAGAAGTTTTTGTGATTAATTAAGTAAAATAGAGATAATATCTTTCAACTGTAATAATTGTTTTATTAATTTTAAAACTATTATAAAAGATTTGATTGAAGATAGTATTTAAAACTACTATTTTTTAGTATACCTTATTATTTCAATATTTTCAGAAGGGGCATCAAATAAGTAGAATAGTAATTGTATGGTCAGACGTTATTTTAACAACACATTTTTTAAATTCCATGGGCATACAAGTACACTCTGTCATATTCTATCTGCCTTTTATATTTTTGAATTTTATAGGGTAAGGTTATAAAAACACTTTTTATCTCACTCTTTTTTATGGTGAAACACACCGTGACTAAACTTACTTGAACAAAAATCAAAAATTCAATAGGTAGATAGAATTATGACAGAGTGTACGTGGTACTATGGCACTTAAGTACATCATTACGTTTGAAATGTTTAGTTTGTGTCGTAAACTTTCAACTTTAACAACATTTGAGAGTATATTAGACTTAATGGACAAAATTTATATGAATATACATCAAAAGTTCATTTTACAATAAAAACGGCTTCTATGAAAATTCATGCTTCGTGAGCAAATAACCGATGAACAAATACCATATTTTAAAACTTTTTATTAAACTAAAAGCCAATAAAGAAAACTCTTCCGAAACAAAAATAAATAAAACGATAGTATTGCATTTATTTGGCACACAGAAAATCTGCAAAAAGTACAAGCAAAATTGCTTCGAATATCTGCGCAATCGCCCGTGCTTAGTTTTGGTTTTCATACCATACGTATCATTGAGAAAAAAGACAATATTTCTCGTTGAGAAAAACTAACGAATACGAATTTAGATGAATAAAAAGATGGAGAAAAAAGTTACGTGCGCTGAAAACGCTTGAAAGTTTACAGGTGGTTGCCTTTTCCACCCAGGAAGAGCACCTTCTGGCAGTGAGCACAAGAGCTGGTTTAAAAATAGAAGATGAAGTTTTTTTAGTACTGGGCTGTGTTTAGAAAAGGCTTTATTTATAATTGTTATCCTGTAACATGTTACAGGATAATTATAATTCATAAAGTGTAATAACATTATTATGCTACGAAACTGGGTTAAAAGTAGTAGATGCAAGAAAACTGATCAGTAGTTGAAAAAATAACGATAATAAAGTTTAAAAGAGGCACGTAATAATTTACAACTGGTTGATATCAATTTAATGTATTAATTTTGTATCGTTTTATATATCTTAATTTAATATAATTTATATTATTTAATATATCCCTAATGTTAGAAAGATAACACAAATTACATGTCTGATATTATGTTTTGACAATAGAAAAGTTTAATGAAAGTGTAACTTCAAAATGAAATAATTTTCGAGCTATATTATAAATAAAATACAATACACACTATTATAAAAAAACAATTTTTGATTTAAATTTTTGTTATTAAGATTTTCTTGTGCATTCAACGTCATTTCTACCATTACTTGAAGAATTTAAAGGCTAGAGTACAAATAAAAAAGGACTTAAACAAAGCACTTTCTTGTCGTACTAAAACTGCGCTCATATAAAATTTAAAGGAAGCTCCTTTTTAAAAAAGCTTTATATATCTTTCAAAGCATTTACACGTTTGAGAATAGAGACATGGATATTTTGAAGTTTTATGATATATTTAGGTTGATTACAATGACAATGGCATATAATATCTTCCATAAATTATTTATTGAGCCGCAATACAAAATTTATTAAACTTTACGCATGAAAGGTTATAAAACATAATATTATATTACCTTTAGAGATTTAATATTACCTTTTTTATCACTATCGCGAATATTGTTTCACTTTAATAGAATATATTTTGTAGTCGTAAAATTTAAAATTTTGTTATATTATTATTTTAAGATTTACTTTGATGTAACGAACTAAAATTAGTTGATTTTGTTTGATAGCAAAATATATTTTTATGAATTTTATCAAACCTTTGAAATATTTAAATTTATGAAAATCCGCGAACTTATAAAATGATTTTTTAGTTATATATGAAAAATCATCTAAATTCATTTCAAACAAATTGAATGAATGTATATTTAAACAAAAATAGATTAAATTAACCGACAATAGTTTGTCTAAAGAAATGGTATAAGTTTAATAGGCGTTGTACTAAAACAAATTCCAAGTTATATACGTATCGGTTCACTGAAAACCGTACACATAGAAAACTTAAAAATGAGTTAAGAATTTAAAATAACTTTAATAAAATTAAAAAATAAAAACTTATACTGTTTTATCTTATTCAAAAAATCTTCACATTAAAAGCTCAGAGGTTCTTCAAAATTTATCATTTAAATTTATGTATGTAGTAACATTTTGTTAAAGAAATAAAAACTTTGGAATAAATATTATAAAATAATTTTTATAAAAGAAATTGCAACTTTGTAAATATGAATTTAGTTTTACAATATTTAAATACACTTCAATCTCGAGTTTTTCTTTACTGAAACAATTTTATAATATTTCTGGCATTTCAAAGAGAATAATATTTTTTCATATTTGAAATTTGCTAAATAATTTCAAGGCTTTTATTCCAAATTTGAGGATCTTGAAGTTACTGTTGAATATGCGGTTTCATTGTTATTGCTTAAAAATCTATAATTATTAAATTTATTTTATGCGTACGATTTTGGATAATCGATCCATAATTTTTCAACTTTAATAATACTAAAAGAAGTAACTGTGCCACCAAATACAATTATTCTTCAAACCTTTGACATTTTCAATCGAACTCCACTTAGAAAGGAACAACAAACCTGTACTAAAATTTATCAAATTTCACCCACAACAGATAGCACAATTTTTTCCGAAATTCTACACCGTTTACCCCGAGATACAGAGCGCGCACGTACGAAGCGTGATGTATTAAAAACTGTTGCGTCAGAAAGTCACCGAACGGAGCTTCTCCAAAATATCCAACTAATCCGACGATCTCCAACTTCTCTTACCAAAACTATATGAAATCATGGATTCCCCACCGACTCGAATTGCCCTCGAAACCACTTTGGAAAACTCCGAAAAATTAATCGTCGCACAATATTTCCGTACCTTCACTTGGCCGAGTCTACTAAAATTTTTGAAGATGTCAGTCATCGCACTGGATAATCACATAAACGAGTTCGGACTGGAGCAACAGAGTGACACGCAGGAGATAAAGGGACACGACGCGCTCGAAGATCGCTGGCGTACTGACGGCTAAACAGCCCGGAGCCAGCGCTACTCTCTGGGTTCTCGCGCACTCGCAGCCTCCCACATCTGCTGTGGGAAGAGAGAGAGAGAGAGAGAGAGAGAGAGAGAGAGAGAGAGAGAGAGAATGAGCAAAAGTGGGGAGAGCGCGCGAATACGTACGGGGGGAGGAATTCTCTGACGTGCAGGCTGGCTTGCTTTCTCTCTCTCTCTCTCTCTCTCTCTTTCTCCCCCATCTCACTCTCATTCCATGCGCGCCCGAGTTGTATGACCATGAGAGATTCGTGGCAGGATGATGAAAGTTTGTTTTGTTGAAGGTGGCTTAATTTTTTGTTGTTGTTGTTTTTGTTCCTGTTGTTAATTTTGGAAGAGAAAAGTGTTTTAAGACAGATTTTATTGCTGGATTTCATTTAGTCAGATTTTAAAATTCGTGAATTAATAGAAGTTGAAAAAGAATAGATAAAGATTTTTCCATAATTTGCATGCTATTTATAACGAAACGTCAAACAAATAAAAGCACACTGCAATCGGTTAAGGGTATTCAAATGTAAATGAAAAATGTTTTATTACAAAGGAATTAAAAAATGATATCAAATGAAAAACTATAAACAATTCTTTTATATTGTATCATTTTATATTACAAATGTGGAATCTACGAAACTATAAAAAATTAGTTAATTATAGGACTATATAAAACGAGTTAAAATAAACAAGTTACTATATTTTTTTAAAACTTTTTACGATCTATAAACAATTATACAATAGCATTCAATTCTCAAAGAAAACATTTTGTACTCAAAAATATCGTTTAAAACAATATATACCAGAAACTTTTCAATCTAAAAATAATCAAGGAAATTCATTCGTTCGTAAAAATAATTAACAATTCAAAGTGAAACTAATCTGTTAATATTTTCCTGTTCCAAGATGCGAATTATACTTTCACAAATTTTATTAATTGTGTAACGAACTCCATAGTAAACTATGTTTTAACAAAATAGATTATCGTATATTATTAGTAAAAAAACTCCAGCCATAGCTTCGTTCACGGATACGCAGTGTCTCGCTAAAAGCTGTCAGCTCTCCTAGATAGCAGTCGGTAATTTCCATACTTCCGGCTGAAGCCTCTCTGCGTTGCGTTTCTCTCTTCCATGCTACTTTTTATTGTTCGTCCGCGTGCGTTCTCATGAACCCCTAGTTTCGCTTGATCCCTCTTCCCGTTTCCTTTTTCCGGATATAATATCGAGCTTCCTCTTGCTTGTGCCCTCAAAACTCACGTGCTTCTCTGCTGAATTTTTTTGTTTTTTGCATAAATAAAGAATATAAAATTGAGGATAATATATATATATATACATACATATATATATATATATATTATCCTCAATGTATGTATGTACGTATAATTCAGCATAATTATTAAGTATCCTTTGATAGGAAATTATTAGACGTAAACAAAACTGTGAGTATTTGTCAAATTTTATTTAAAATAGTATGTAGATTTTAAAAAATTTTGACTAATTGAGTTTGTTGTTTTTAATATTTTTATTCTTCTACTAGGGTTTTTTAAATTATTCTTCTTTTAAGACATATGTGATAGTACAAGAGTTTACTCAACAATCTGTAGAAAAAGAATAAAGAAATTAATAATAAAATTTACAATTTGTTCTATTAATCCTTTACTGCTCAATTAGCTCTATTCTACGGTATACTATATTTTAAAGATTTTGTTAACAATTGAGTTTAGAACTAGTTAATAAATGTTTTAAGCATGAGTCGCATAGAATGAAATATAAAAACCTTTAATGATACGATATATATATAGTTATAAGAAAATTTTTAATATAATAAACAACATAGATAGATATAGTCCATAGGAGCTATTTGGCTGAATCAATTTAAAATTATTAAATTTAATTTCGGTGCATAAAATGAGAATATTTTCGAAAATTTCAATGAAAGTAATAAAATATAAAGCATTTTTATGCAATCTCATATGCAATATTTCTTCTTATGATATTTATTTACAATATTTACATGTAATGTTATTGCATACCTTGCTTTAATAATGTACACAATTTATTCTTTTCTAATTTCTTAATTGTTAAAAACTCTTAATGCATTACTTACGATTCAATTACGATATTTTATTGTTTGTGTATTAAAAAAAAAAAAAGAAAAAAGAAATCATGTGCCACTTAAGAATAGGTCTTGTCTTGCTTTTAGTAAAATATAATTGTTTTCCTTTTCATAATGTATAGCATCTCTTCTTTAAGTATTTTTACATAAAGAATCCATATCATTTTCAATACACGAGCGCATGCATTTCTTTCATTTTCTATTTTTAGACATTAATCTTCATTTTATTCTCTTCGCTCTTTTGTAACTCTATTCTTCAAGCCTTTCCTTTATTCTGCCTCCGGAATCTTTGTTTTCCACTCCTCATATTGTTTGATGTGCAATTCTTCGTCGTTTCATTTTTTGTTTGCCCACATTCAGTTTTCCTCTCTTTTATTTTTTCTCTTTTTCTTTATCTATTACTTCAATCTGTCC
>JAPYZA010004497.1:7435-20788 GCA_030522685.1 Eupelmus azureus | reverse complement strand
TAGAAAAATGGCTTGCCCACCGAAAGCGTCGGTAGCTGGTCTCATCCATTGGCCAGGCTGGAACTTCTTAATCTTCCTGATTCTATTTATCGCTGCCTCCTGGTTTCTTTGGGATAATTTCTTGAGAGATTTCATTGCTGGATTAACAGGATAAATGTAGATAAGGTAAAATTTTTATTTTTAAATGAAATGAAAGAGGTAAATATAATACAACTACGTAAATTCAGTGAATTTTGAAAATATTAATTTTAGATCATAGTGTTAAATGATTTTGATTTTATATAAGTACTCCCATCGCCGTACCCAAAAGTATTTATTCTAAAATAAAGTAGGCATTTAGTATTTTAAAAGTCAACTTTCAATAAAATTTTGACAGTAGTAAAATTTTAGAAAAAAGTTAATTTGCGTATAAGTGTATAAAAAAAAAACCTAAAACGAAAATAATTTTTAATTTTAAAATTCACTTTGCAAAAAGTGTTAACGATTGCAATATTTAGATATAATGCGCAGGCATTAATTAGTACTTCATTTAATAAATCCTTGACTATGACTGAGTCATTTACCCCGGAATAAGTTCAGCCAGTGCTTTAAAAATTGCTTTGGTTATAGACCTAAAAGTTGTGTATGATAGTTTATTCTTAGCATTTAATTTACATTTCAAACGGATTATATTCGTTCCAAATACATGTATCTTTACAATTGGACAGGCCTTTGCGGCTATCGCACCCTTTAGTGTTTTATTTAAAAAAAAAAGTCTCTATTTATAATAATTCTTTTGAATAATTTTTATTTTATTACGATTTATAAGTTCTGAAGTTCGCAATCTCATACATCAATCTTCATTTGTCATAATTATTTGTCAAACAAACTTTTCGGCCATTCTTTTCGGCTACGTTATCAAAATTAAAATTCAAAATTAAATTCTCATATAAAAATTATGATTTAAAAGTTTCAAACTATAACACAAAAAATACAAAAAAAATAGTAAAATTTAAAAACTCAATAACAAGTTCTATTACAAAAAATAAAAATGGGTTGTTGTCCATCGAAGCCGGAAAAAGTGTCGATTGATGAGCTGCTCGAATGGAAGGGCTGGAGCTTCTTGATATTCGTCATTCTATTTTACTTTTCCTTCTGGTTTATGTGGGAAAATTTCCTAAGAGACTGGATTGAAGGATGGTATTGAGTGGATAATATCTTCTCCCGATGGAAAAGCTGTTTAATCGTAACGGTTTGTTCGTTCACTTTTTACTTATCTTAAACTTGGTATTTTTTTCTCTTGCCTTATGAAGAGTTTTCTTGTAAATTTTTTCTATTTCCGTCTAAGCAATTTGCTAAAAATAATCTTGTTGCTATTTTAAAAGTTTAAAATGTAAACTGCTTAATTTTTCCATTATAATTAATAAAAATAGAAATTAATATAAAGAATTTATTTGTAAACATTATAAATTGTGTAAATTTTTTACTATATAAATAATAATTAATTTTGTCAATGATAATGTATTAATTTTTAAATTTCAAAAAATACTAAAGCTTTTTCATATTTACATTAAAATCGCTACGTTTTGACTAATCTTAAGTTTCTCACGCTATTAAGATATTATATTTTAATAATTCAGAAAAAGAACCGCTATTGTAGTTCAAAGTATAAGGACGATCTTATTTTAAAGTCAAGAAGTTCTGTATTTTATGTGAATATTTTATTACTTCTAGTTATGGGCATTCAATCTTTCGCTTCCCTGGGGCAGGTATCTACAGTCGTAAAGAGAAGTAGGATAAGAGTTACAATGCAGTATTGTATGACTAAGATATAGTCTTAAATATGCACAATACTGGATTACATAAAGTATCGCAGTCTCAAATGTTAGGCTTCTCAAATTACTCTGCAAAAAATATCATGTCTATTTACATAATATTTCTATATATTTTTTAACAAGCTTTAAAACGATAATTTTTAAACAATACATTTTAAAAACTAATTTAAATTTTAGAAAACGTTTAAAAAAATAAAATTAAGAATTTAATCTAAATTTAACCTAGACATTCAAAAATATGTTGACGTCAAACCGGATGACGGAAATTGCCTATGTATCCTTGCTTCGCGTGTAGTTTTGGCGGGCTTTCAACTGTACGTTATGCTTCGATGACTTCACGGCTTTTTCTTATTCATCATTTTAACAATAAAGTTCGCGTCATTTCTTGTAAATCATGATTTATCTAGTAAATAGCTAAATCTAATTTCGTCACTTTGAGTATAGAATAATAACTTTTTGTTGATTTCAATAAATCCATTGCAACATGCTGATTATCAATTAACGTTCCTCTATTAGAAGTGCCGATGAAAAAACTTTCTATTACAATTCAGATGATCTGGGAGAAGCCGATGAAAGTTTAGTCTGCATTGTATTCAAAAAGTAGCACGGTCTATCAAAACATCAGTTAGGGTAATCTTACATCTGTAATTATAGTAAGAAAAAAGGGTTATCGATTTTACGCTGTTTCCGTTCTAGAAAAATTTTAGCTTCCAATTTCGGCCAATACTTAAATAATTTTCGACTGTTTTATGGACAGATTTTATCATTGTCCTTGCATTAAAATATTACTTTAATTTTTCGTCCAAAAAGTATAAATTAATTTTATTCACACAAAACCATTCTAATAATTTTTGAAAGTAGTACACAGCCTGGATATAATCCAGAATAATCTTTAATCTTTAGAAAGTAATAATCGGCATTATTATGATATCATATTTCCAAGTGAATCATGCCAAAGAAACGTATGCATTTTTCTTTTACAAAAGAATAATTAGTTTTCTCGGAAAAATTTTCTGTAATTTAAAAAAAGTTTATTCTGGAGAGAGCAAAATCTTAAGTAATAAGCTGCACGAAAGCCACGATAATATCGACTCTGGCTTGCAGTGTTCTGCATTATCATTTTTATGCAAAGAAGAAGATCCCTGTTTTATCGACGCCGATATTATTCATTATATTCAAATAGTTATTGTTATTCAACATTGGTCTTACTTAAACGACTATCACTCTAAATAGATTATCTGGCAAGGAATAATAATTTTTTTTAAACGTTTTTCCGACTGCAAAAGTTATTTCATATACATCAACAAAGTTCATTATATATATTAGCTTTTAAAATAACTTTTAAGAAATTAAACTTAAATTGAATATAAATATTTTAAAAATATAATTAAAAAAAATTGTTCTCTACCTTCTTCGTGAATAAAACAATTAAGACCCCCTCTCTCCCATCAAACTACTCTAAAATATATAATTAGTCTCCCCAGCCAAACAGCCCACCGAACCTCTCTTCAAAAAACTACACTTTTTCCCCCACTAACCCAATTACCGCATAACCGTATCAGAAATTTACATAACCAATTTTCCTCGGACTCTCAGGCCGCGCACTATTGAGGTCGTCCGCGCGATATCCAGCAAGTTATGACACCACCTCGTAATCACAAGCAGCGCTCTTATTAACCAAAGGGTTAAAAAGTATATACGCCGTCGCGCCGATAAAGCAGTTGTCCGTCCGTCGCGCGCATCTCCGCCCACGCGTCTCTTTAAACAAGACAATAACAACAACAACAACAGCGCTCCCCCCACCCCCCTTCAAATCCAATAAGCTAAGCTCCTCACTTATTAACCGCGCCAGCGCAAACTCGATTAACATTAACGAGACTACAAACAAGCCGCGTGTCCTAGAGACGCGTCTCCACGCTACTTTCCGTAAGTTCCGGCGCGGCTCCGTTTTTTTTTGTTTATGCATGACCAGACGTTATCCTACGATAAAGAGCGCCAGCGCGCCTATATATACATAAACAGCCAAGTGTGCGTGTATGACGCGTATATAGTGCATGTATACACGCAGAGCGAGCCCGTCCCAGTCTCGTGTATATATACTTGACTCGGCTCTCGTTGTCGTCGTCGACGAGGCGCCTGCGTCGCGCACGAATATAGAAGCCCGCGGCGCACGGCCAGTGTGCCGTCGACGGGCCGCCTACTCGGCGAGCGCGCGCCGCCCGTCTCCCTATAATTTCTTCTTCTTTTCTTTTTTATCCACCTCCTTTTGCTCGTGCGGATGCAAAGACACATGCACACGCGCTCGCGTATTGTCTTCTTCTTTGTGCATCTTTGCAAGTGCCAGTGATTATCGCGTCTTCTTAACGAGCTCGCGTCGCAGTGATTTTTCGATTTACTATATAAGTGTGCAGCGTGGATGATGTATAGGCCGAAGCAAATCGGGCGGTGAATGCATATATACAGTGCGTGTGTGCGTCTCGTTACTTCGTGAGACGCTTCGCTCTTTTCAGCGGGAATTCTTGTAAGTCGTATAATCTCGGCGAGCTGCTTTTTTTTACGCGACCAAGCGAGTTTTATCTATCGCCGGGGCTTCGAGCGTCCGGCCGAGCGGTTTGAAGGTTGGAGGAGAGATTGATTTATTTGCGCGTTGCTCGGCTTTTTGTCGCGTGGGCGACGAGTTTGGTTGCTGCGGCCGGCGAGAGGATTTTCAAATCGGAGCTCGCGGCTGCCCGAATTTTTACGCGCGCGTGTATTTAGTTGTTGGAGTAAGCGAGCGATAATAAATAACGCGCGGATCGATTTTTTCCTTAATGAATACTCTCAACGTGGTAATTTATACGAAAGGTAGACACACATTTTATTCTGCGCGTAGTGTTTTTTGTTGTTACGAGGAAATCGGCGCTGATTTGTTTGCGCGGTCGGCCGATGCTTGAAAACTTTTATTGCGAGAAGTTTTAGTGCCGAGATTGGGCTATAAATATAATGAGAGATAAGAATTGTTTCGGACTCTTGGGGCCGTACAAGTGGTTCGCCGAGTAGATTAATATCTGCCATGTGCACCAGATGAGCGCGCTCGGGACGAATGAAGTCACTTCGATGCGAATAAATTTCGCTCTCCTCTTCGCTCCCTTTTGGAATGCGCTCGGACTTTTGGTCAAAGTGAAAATACTGCTGTTACGTTTTAATTTTGAAATATACACTGTTATTTATTATTCAGTTGATATTGAATTTTTTTATGATTCGGGTATTGTATTTTTTATTGGAAGAATTTGTTGACATGTTTTTCAATTTTGTTATGCTGATAAAAAAAAGAAACTGATCAATTTTAATTAAAAAATTCAATGGTAGAAGTATACGGCTAATGAATCATTCAAAGACTAAAAAAAGTTTCTACATTTTTGTAAAGTTTTTTTTTATCTAAGAAAAGAGTAAGGAAAATATTAAAGCAACAAAATGTAAAATAATAATAGGAACGCGATACACTCGGTCAACATAACTTTATTCAACAGAATTTTTTCATTCGCCTCCAGCACTTATACACACTAAAGTACGCTTATCAGGCAAAGCACTTCATTCACAAATAAATTACCAGCTATATCGATTATCCTCGCCACTCGAACCTAAAAAAAAACCAAAACAAAAACCAACAAAACCAGCAGTATCTTCACTCAACCCCAACGCGCTCCCACAGGCAGCCCTTAACGCTCAATCTCTCTCCCATCGTCTCCCTAAATACACTGAGCGCGCGAAGCCCTCGAACTCGGTCAGCCGGCAACAAAGCAGCAGCCAACAAGCAGCAAGCAGTAGGCATGCGAGACGATGGAAGCCGGCTCGGAAGAGGCAGCGGCAGCAGCGTCGGACGGCGCAGCGCCGAGTGATCGATGGCCAGTGCTCACGTCGACGGGCAGCTGCGGTAGCGGTCCGCCCTCGCTGCTGGCCAACAGCGACGGCTCGCCCGGCCTCGAGTACGACCTCTGGGAGGGCCAGTTCGAGTTCGTCGGCGAGGCCGGCTCGCCCACGCACGGCCAGCTCTTCGCTGGGCCCGAGTTTTACCCTAGGACGCAGATCGACAAGCAGCCTGTGCACCAGCAAGTAGGTTTATATTTAGGCGCGATAAGGTGGGGGTTTGGGCTGGCTTTTTTTTAGGGGGTAAGTGGGTTAGATGAGGGGATAAGCGGCTGCTGGATTGTTAGCTTTTTCTTCGATTGCTCGCTGGGGTAATTGGGTTATTTGCGAGTTTTTAGGGTAATGGTGGTGTGAGCGGCTGCTGAGTTGCGCTGGTTATTTTTAGGTTTTTCGCGTGGAAGTTTGCTGTTGGGAGTTTTGAGCGGTTAAGAGAAAATGAGGGGCAATGTTGCGAGCTGCTTTGTGATGTTTTATTAGTTTTGGGAGAATTGTCGCAGTTCTGCGGCAAGTGAAAGCTCCAGGGAAATTTATAAAAAAGTGCTTGATTTATTTACACGCCGGCAGCGGTGCGAACCGGTCTTACACCCGGACTGAACTGCTTGGTGCTACTATTCAATTTACAGAATATTTTTGCTTCTGTTTGAGAGCAGAAAATTGTAATTATACCAATGTTAAATTGAACCAGCGTACTTTTAAGTTTTAGTTTTAAATTTATAAACAAACATATTAGTTCACTAAATAAACCTAATATAAATTAATATTAAATATAAAACTTTAATTTTTAATGTAATATAAAATCAATATAAAAAGTTATAAAAAGTGAGGTTTAAATAATATTTCCCTTATTATTTTTACGTGTATTAATGGTACATGTAATTTTATTTTCTATACTTACAGGCACGTATAATATAATTTTCTTCTTATACTCTATAGTCCATACATCGGTACATAAGCCTGGGTTCACCAGAGGTGAAATCAATATGAACTGGTCAGTGTTTCTTTGTCGGCGCTTTTCTTACGTGATAACGAGTCTCACGAGCAATTACATTTTTTTTAAACAAAACACGAAAAGCGCTCGTTAGTTCTTACGACTTTACCTGACGTAATTATTCATAACGTAGATACAGTTTTAACAGCATTAATAAACAACTCAAGAAACCCACCTAAACAACAAAAAAATCCACTGAGACCTACTAAATATTTCAAGAAAACACCGAAATTCATAAACCCGACCTCAAAACTTCACGTACACTCCCTGCGAAATATACCGCACGCTACATACCCTCCCAAATACTTGATCCCCAGCCAAAAATCTTCCTGCCCTAAAATATCCGTCTACGCTCCTCTTTTTTTCCCCGATCGCAAAATCCACCTCGCTCGCCCAAAACTAACCACCTCGACTTTATTCTCAGGTCCAGATGATCCAGGAACAGATGCACGCCCTCGTGGACACACAGTCGGCAGGTGAGGAGCGCTACGCCAGGGTCAAGCAGGAAAATGCGACCCTCCAGGCCAGAATACTCATGCTCGAGGAGGCATCCAAGGACGCCGAGGCCAGGGCTGAGGAGCGGCTCGAGGTACGACTTTTTTCCATCCTTTCATGTGCTTGTTTATTTTTTTTCACTTCGCGACCCCATTCGTGCCTAGCAGATGTTTCGCGTGATGGGCTTTCGCGTAGTTTTATACTTTTTCGGCTTTCGGGCTGGTTTACTTTGCATAAGGGATATGGCTGGTGTGGGATAAACGGCGCGAGGCACGAGAGGGTGACGGCACGTTTTAAAGTAAAATTTGTTTGCTTATTGCGACGGTAATACATATATTCAGATACTAGAAGTTCAGCGTTTTGAGATAGTCTTGGACTCTGTTCTAATTAAAAATGGTTCGTTATCTTATCGTGACTTTCTAAAGTATATCAAGCAACGTTTGTAGAAAGTTTGTTCTCGTTAGTTCAAACCACTTGTAATTATATCTCAATTTACTCATCCATAAATGATGCAAGTATATTATTAGATCTTTTTGAAAAAATCGTAACACTAATAAAACGCAGTATTTAAACATGCATTAATATTCGCATTAACTAAACCCGACCAAAACATTCTACCAAACCATAACAATATACAAGACAAAAATTTCAATCCTTTCCAAAATAACCAGTAAACTCTCAATCCTCCACCCCCATACATCTCAAAAACCATCACACCCAAACCACACTCAAACCAATCACCCACCCACTAATCTCTCTCTCATCTTCCAGGCAGAGCAGCGCAGGCATCGGGAGTACGCGTCACGTCTAGAGCGCGAAAAGGAGCTCCAACTAGAGAACAGCGCAATCAAGCTCCAGGCCGCCGAGCTCGAGTGCACGCGCTCCAGGGACGAAGCTACCCGGCTGCGCGAGCAGCTCGACAAGCTGCGCGCGGAAAAATCAAGACTGGAGTCGGCGCTCGAGGAGGCGCAGATAGACGCGGAGCGAGCGCGCGAGGCGGAGAGGCGAACGGCCCAGAGCCTGGCGGAGGCGAATCGGGAGCTTAAGAGGACGGAGGAGGAGCTGGCCCACAGGCTCGACGCCGAGAGGAGGATAGAGGAGATGGAGCAGGAGATGGAGAATCTCAGGGCGCGGAACAAAAGTGAGTTTGGGTTTATTTGTAGAGTTGGCTTTGGTTTGTTTTCGCGGTGAAGGTATCGGTGAGTAACGTCTCTGCGATTTCTATTTCCAGATTTAGAAGAATCTCGTGACGAGCTGCAAGCGGCGGCAGCGGCTCTGCAAGCCGGTCGTGAACTCTTAATGCCAGGTGGACAAGACCCAAACGACAATACGATCAATAGGAAAAACAGTCCGAGTCTTGCTACTGAATTACTCTTAACCGGATCTGCGCATGATCAGGTATTTTAAGATTTCTCTTCTTAGGCTATTTTTGTGGCTGCTTTTAAGCGTCTGTCTGATTACTCTGTTTTTGTCTTTGCAGGCTGATGGTGTCGATATTGGAAAGTCTGGCACCGCTGACATTTGTGATAATTTTACTACTCTTGCGGAAGTAAGTAACTGTAATAGCTAATAAACTATTTAAATAACTAATATTTTTAATAGTATGATGTAGCTTATTATTAAATATAAGTGATTTTTTGTACTTACAATTTTGACACAAATTTACAAATTTTTGTTTTGATAAAATATTTTTATATAAAAATACTTTCATGTAATTAAGCATTCAATTTAATGTTATTTTATTGCTGTAATGTAAGCGTTTAATAAAAACCACATTTATCTTTCAGGCGAAACAGGCCTTAAAGGAGCAACGCGAGGTGAACACGCGGCTCCGATCTTACATCGACAACATTCTCTTAAACATCGTCGAGAACTACCCGCAACTGCTAGAGGTAAAACAGCCACACTGACACAGGGCCATCGTTGGGCCCAGTGCTGCCGAGCACCGTTCCAGCATAAGCGCGTTACCGAGCATCACCGCACAGAGCGTCGCGGTGTCAAAGACTCCAATGGTACCGCACGACCACCAGAGCAACTGCAGGAGGTGTCCGCCCGAAAGTCGTTACTAAATACGAGGCGGCGGACGTACAATTATACGATACGAAGGAGAGATTTCGTAGTGTCGCGCGAGAGACAGAATGGAAGAAGATAAGAGTGAATCAGTTGCGAGCCTGCATCATGCTCGCTCTGTACAAGAGCGTGCAAAATCTGTGATGGGACAAAATAGAGCTTCGTATTTCTGTATATACGATTATTATTATTATTGTTTTACTGTAAGCGTCTATTAAATGATTCTATTTTTCATGACATCAAACATCAAGATAATTTCTTTATTTCGCCTTCTTCCACCCACTTCCTAAATCTTAAATTTTAGAAATATTCTATAATTTTTTTTTTATATTGTAAAATTTGAAAATGTCGCTAATAACTTTTTAAATCTTGTATTACCTGATTCTACAGATTAAATTTAAAAATTAAAATAAAGTTAAAATTTGCGTTATTTGCATAAGTAAAATAATGTATTTGAATTATTATAATAACTCAAAAAATCTATGAATAAATTTAGATAAAAATATGACAACTGAGAAGCATACATAAAAATATTACCATGAGTTTGAAAAATCTTCTTTAGTATTAATCACTTTATAAAAAATTGTCTATTTTATTGTTAACTGTTTATTCATTAAATTTGATTGGCTGAGAAGTAAAAAAATTAATTTAATTCTAGCTAACCTAATCTCCGGCAATAATGATATAGTTAAAATAAAAGTCTAAATATTATAACAAAATCAAAAATAATAATCTATAAAAATAAATACGATAAACTATATAGATTATTCTTTTGTGCATTGGCTTGCCTTTTGATGAAACTATAGATATATCTATAGATATACTTGTTGCTACCGGATGCGCATGTTCCAATCTTACCTACAGAACAGCAGACCGCGATAAACCCAAACAGCTGACTCCGCGGGCTGTCAAACACGTCAAAATAAATCGATTTTTAGAATTGTCAAGAGAAAGTTTAAAAAATGGGCGACAGAGATTATGCCCCGTTAAGTGCAGCTTGCGTCAAGTCATTAAATGATAAACTTTATGAAAAACGAAAGGCCGCCGCCCATGAAATTGAAAAGTGAGGTTAAACAAAGTTGTTTACACGTTCGTTTGGAGAATTTATTTTCAATTGTTTTTACCTACTTGCAGTCATTATAATTTATTAACATTCTAATTTTAATTTAAAATTTTTAAATAATACTTTTTTATAATTTCTAAAGTTTTAATTATGATTGTTTTTAAGAATGGTCAAGGATTTTGCTGCCCACAACAATACAGTTCAGATAAAGCGATTACTGAAAGTACTGGGTCAGGATTTTGCTTTATCTCAAAATCCACATTCTCGAAAGGGAGGTTTAATTGGATTAGCTGCAATAGCCGTTGGATTGGGAAGCACGCACACTGGAAAGTACACAGAGGATCTTGTGCATCCTATTTTGGCTTGTTTCTCTGATGCAGACTCCAGAGTCCGATATTATGCGTGTGAAAGTCTTTACAATGTTGTAAAAGTAGCACGTGGCGCTATTTTACCGCTTTTTACAGATATTTTTGGAGCCTTAAGTAAATTATCTTGTGACACTGAACAAAGTGTTAAAAATGCAACTGAATTGTTGGATAGATTAATGAAGGTTTGAAAAGCTGTTTATAATAACCAGTTTTCTTTTACATTTCAGTACATATATACATTCAGTACAATATTAATTTTTAATAATGTATTTGAATTTATTCTTCTTTTAGGATATAGTTACTGAAAGTGGTGTCTTTGATTTGGTAGCATTTATACCAGTACTAAGAGAAAGAATATACACAAAAAATCCTTTTGGACGCATGTTTATTATATCATGGATATCTGTTTTGGATGCAGTGCCTGATATTGATCTTGTGATCTTTTTACCAGAAATTCTTGATGGTATGTTCAAGATTTTAGAGGATCCTACTCCTGAATTAAAAAAGACTACTGATACAGTTTTCTCTGAATTCCTTCAGAGTATTAAATCAAATCCAGCTAGAGTAGATTTTGCAGGAATGATAAATATACTCATTCTGCATGCGCAAAGCACAGATGAACTTCTCCAATTGACAGCGATTACTTGGGTAGATGAGTTTGTTCGACTATCTGGCCAGCTTCTTTTGCCTTATATTTCTGGTATATTTACAGCAATTTTACCATGCTTATCTTATGATGGTGATACTCATAAAACTATAAAAGAGACTGCTACTCGGGTTAATAATAGTCTTTTTAAATTAATAATTTCAAAAAGTGAAGATACTGAAGGAACTTCAGTAGCTGACAATATAGACCTTGCCAGTATAATTGAAGTATTAACAAAGCATTTGATGTTACCTCAGATACCTGTACAAACGAAAGTAGCTGTTTTAAAATGGATCTATCATTTATTAACGAATTTACCAGATAAAATGTATCTTCACATTGAAGAAATATTTCCAGTACTTATGAAAGTTTTAAGTGATCAGTCAGAAGAGGTTGTACAGCAAACTCTAGTAGTCATGGCTGAATTGATTGGTTCTAAATCTAAAAACAACGAAAATAGCAAATATTTTACTAAATTTATGGTAAATTTATTGAGACTGTTTTCTTCTGATAGACATCTTCTCGAGGATCGAGGCGCATTTATTATTAGAGAATTATGCGTCCTATTAAATCCAGAGCACATTTTTAAGGTGCTTGCAGAAATTTTATTAGAAGAACAAAACTTTAGATTTGCTGGTATTATGGTTCAAACGCTTAATACAATTTTATTAACTAGTTCAGAGCTTTTTGAATTAAGGAATAAACTAAAAGACTTTAAAACAGAGGTAAATACTACAAATGAAGTATTAATTTTATTTTTAAATTTTAACATTAATATTTTTACTTTAGGAGAGTGTTGAAGTATTTATTGGCTTATATAAATCATGGTGTCACAACCCTGTGGCTACAGTAGCTTTATGTTTACTTACTCAAAACTACAAGCATGCTTGTGATGTTGTTAAATATTTGTATCCTTTTGAAAATTTCAATTTAGATGAAAATTGTCAAAAAGCAAGTATGAGAGTTTCCATAAATTGGAATTGAAATTTTCCTTAACTGTTATAATTTTAGTGGTGATATTGAAGTAACTGTGGAATTTCTTACGGAAATCGATAAATTAGTACAACTTATAGAATCGCCTATTTTTACTTGTAAGTAACTTTTTGTTTTTGCAATAATTTAAGTAATATTAAGTATATAAAGTATTTGTCATAAAAGTAATGTATTCAGCTTAATCTTGTTATTACATGAAAATATTTTTTAATAAAGAAAAACCTCAAATGAAAAAATTTTTTATTAAAGATTTACGTTTGGAGCTGCTTGAAAGAGAAAGGAACGAGTCTCTGGTATGTGCTTTGTATGGCCTTCTCATGATTCTTCCACAAAGCGAGGCATTTTCAATCCTTCTACGCAGACTATCGGCAATCCCACCAAGTGCAATGAGTGCATCTGCACCAAAAAGTGATTCAAAAATTACTCAAAAGTCAGTAACGGAATCACATAGGAATAAAATTAATTTCAAAGAACTGTTCGATTACTTCGTCGACATTCAGGAGAAGCACAAAGAGCAAAAGCACAAACAGAGACAATTATTGTTAACGGATACCAAAGAAGTGACGCAATCGGACATTTGATAGTTCTTTTTATTATATAATAATATGTACATTACGACGATGCAAGCGCTAATTTTACAGACTATCCATCATTCCATAGTCTAAAATAAAATTTACATCTTTTATTCTATTGTTATACATATATGGTCTATTTCAGTCTTTTTCAGGAGCAATAATGCTCTTAATTTTACATTCTTAATATTTTGCTATGTGAAAGACAATATTCTTCAACTGATTGTTAATTATTTTAATCATGTAATTTGAAAGAGTACTTTCGTTTATAACTTATATAATTGTAAATTTTGCCTGAAGTCTAATATTAATTATATTTAAATAAAAAGTTATTTGTATCAGAACAGATTAATCAGTAAAAGTGGTAATCGAGTTTCACACAACCTCTACAATCCTTAAAATAAGGAAGTTTATTAGATAACAATTGAAAGGATAAAT
>JAPYZA010004496.1:0-15269 GCA_030522685.1 Eupelmus azureus | reverse complement strand
AGCAATCATTTCTCGAATCAAGGGCAATGGCTCGCTGAATTGACAACAACATGATTAAATAAAGCAAGTTGACAAGCATTATAGATTCTACATCATCAAACTGCTCCAGTTAAGACATTCCATTCAAAATACTAAACACTGTTAATCAATTTACATTGCTCTTGTTTTAGTAGTTATCAACATAAGAAATTGATATAATTCAATTAAGATGATTAATTACTAAGATTAAATAAAGTGGATGATTAATTCTATCAAGATAAATGGTTTATCTTGAATAAAAATTCAAAATTGAATTTACTTATAATTTTTTTGTCAAAATTATTTTAATAGAATTAATTGAATAAAAATTCAAAATTGAATTTACTTATAATTTTTTTGTCAAAATTATTTTAATAGAATTAAATGTCTTCAATAAAATGTTTGATCTAAACAATAGTAAAATATACATTACCCAGGACCAGTAGATAAATAATGTCTAAATGTGTCATTGGCTGTAAGTTTTATTGCCTTTTCTGGAGTGATTAGAAGAATATTTACAGCAGAACCTTTATACATTCCCAGGTAACCTTCAGCCCTGTATGTTTTCTTGAAACAATCAAACCTGAATATACAAGTAAATAAAAATATTTATTAGTCATTTTTACTTAGAAAAACTTAAAAATAATTGTAGTTTTCAAAAATATTAAATATACTAAAGGTTTTAATTAATTTTTAATAAATCAGTTTATTTAAAAAATAATAAAACAATTATTACTTTATATTGTTTTTGTAAAAAGGTAGTCATTACTACATAAACTATTCTCTACACTCAACTATACTCTAAAGAATTTGATATGTCTTCAAGGCTTAAATGTCTTTTTATCACACTGTGCAATGTAATATGAATGATATTAATATAATGAATATAGCATATTCAGTTAGTACTAATTAATATGTCATTATTTTCTATACAAACTGACCCATTAAATATTACCAAAGTAATTAAATATTTATACATATTACACAAATTATTAATTCTACTGCACAGATTTATTATCTTGAGAAAACTTATTATTTCCAGTATATTTTTAATACATCATTATTTTTGTACAAACTGACTAATTAAATATTATCAAAGTAATAAAACATTTACATAAATTACATAAATTATTAATTCTACTGCATTAATTTAGAATCTTTAGAAACCTAGCAGCATCAGCATAACGATCTATAAGGAAAATATTCTCAAACTTACATAGAAGAATACATCTTCTCTCCTTTAGGCCCAATGACTTGATTCTGTAGTCGTGTTTTGACGAGGTCCAGTGGAAAGACCACCGAGACTCCGATAATTCCAGCAATACCGCCATTGATGATCTTCGGCAGCAATCTTTAAAAATCAATGCAAACCACCATCATCAATCAACTCATCAGAGAACAAAAATCCATAACACTATCAACTCCAGTCGGGGAAGGGGGAGGGGAGGGGAGAGGGAGCAACGCTCTTTAAATATATACCTACTTGAACTGTTCGGCGTTCTGTTGCTGCAGCTGCGACATTTTTGGAGTATATACACACAAACGGCAGCGGAAGGAGCTCGAGCAGCAGCTGGCCGATCACGGATTTTCCGTTCTGAAAAAGTTCAGTTAAAAGCTCAAGTCAGCCGCCTAAAATTAGTACGAACCGACGCTCGGGCTGCCGGACTCTCGCTGGCCGCGAACTGCCAGCCGTGAGAATCGGGTCTCTCGCGTTAAAAGTGCACCCAATTCGCATATATCCAGCGCAGACACGCGCACACAGACGCACACGGCTATATGACAAGTGTATACGTACACGTTGGACTACAGGGGGTCGGTTGGAAACGTCTGTAGCCGGAGCACGCCGTCGGCCCCTGCTCTATGCATCGTGTGGTTTTTTTTTTTTTTTTTTTTTTTGCGTGATCGACGAAAATTATAATGTGTATGGAGGAGAAGGCGCGCACGGCCAAAACGGAGTCCGTCACTGAACTGGCTGCTCTCGGCCTGCGGACACTTTACAGGCAGGCGCGCTCGCAGCGACGGCTCAGCTGTTACAAGCCACTGTGCGGTGGTGGGTGGCCTACTGGCGTCTCTCAAGGATAAGCGGCTGTACGGATTTCGCGTGTATTTTAGAGATTAAAAAAGAAAACGAGAGGGCCGGAATTTTAGTGGGATACTCGCGAGGCTTAGAGAATTGACGATGCGGTATTTTTTTCTATGTTTATTTTTAATACAGCTTTGATAGAAACCGATAGGTTTTCTAAAGCGTGTTTACTTAAAAACATGTTTGCCTAATCGAAACACGACAATATTAGACATCGAGCGGAAAGTAAAACGTAGCTTGAATTTGCTGAAGCAAAGTGGATTTTTTCTTATCTAGTTAGATTATTTTCTTCACGCGCTTGATTCTCGAGACTTTTAATCGAGATTTCTTCAAAACTTATTTTAAGCGATAGTACGTTAATTTGAAAATACTTTTTTTTCTATGCTGTTTTATAGTTTGATTATTACTGCTTAAATAAATATAGGCTTTTTTATAGCACTTTAACTTAGATGATACTTTTCTAATGTCTAATATTACAATTTAAAGTACAAAAAAATAATAATTTAATTGATCATTTCAATTTTAAAGTAAAAAAAAAAACGTAAATTTAATAATTTTACAGAAATTTTGAAAATAAATTAAACTATAAATGATTGTGGCACATATTTAATTAAATTCAGATATTTTACAGAAATTTTGAAGATGATTTAAACTAAAAACGATTGCGGTACGTATTTAATTAAATTTAGCAATTAAGTGTTGTTTTATCCGGTTCCAAGTCCACTAAAGTTATACATTCTTACATAAAATATCAAGAACGCTTAAAAACTATTATTTTGATAAACTCAGCCCGTTTATTTTTAGACACTGGATCTACTCATCTTATATTAATTTCTTTCGAAAATTTTTTTTCGTATTCATTTTTTGCCGTAAGAATAGTTAAGAAACGTGAAAGGATAAATAAAGTTTTTGGCATGAACTCAGCAAAATGCGCGTAGTTATAGTAAATTTCTTGGTAACTGACTTGGCGCAGGTGTTTATGCCAACATTTTACGAGCGCTCCATTAGCCTCACACTAGTCTCGTCTACGAGCGTTTAAACGCAGAATTTAATATATTTTTCTCTGACCTCATGACGTAGTAACATAGCTCAAGTATCGGACACCTCGATCAATTGTGACACGCAGCAAAGAACGAGTTATCACGTGCGATAAGGCACTACTTGATACGCCACTCTCTCTTAAAGTAAATCCAAATTCTTCTGTAAAAAAAAGAATAAAGGAACAGGGAAAAGTGATTGAAGTTGCAATTGATTAGAAGACAATTATTTTCTTAAAATTATATTTTTTCTCTTTTTATTATTAAAGCTTTAAAATAAAATACTTTATGCATGATTGACTTAATACCTTATCAAGACTGGCTTTGTATTCTTATATAGGCTCTTGCAGAAATACTACATTAATAAAAACTATGCTCGACGAAATTATCGCTCGAGCGCCTCGACGCATTTGAAATACCAAAAACCGCGAGCTTTGCAGTTCTTATGCATTCGTTGTTTGATTGAGAAATATGCACCTTTTTTAAATTCCGGTGTACAAGTGAGGTGCCAGAATATCTAAATATAAATATACATTTAAGAGGAAAAAAATAATAGTAACAATAACAACAGCCAATGCCGCGCTTTTCACTTATGTGTAGGTAAAAAGTGCTTTGTCGAGACTTATACTTTATTAACTCGTGTTCCAGCCGGGTATCCAACTCCTTTTGTTTGATACTGTTTAAACATATGTCGTTATGAAATTTTCCGCACTGAGATAAACATGTTCTAATTATTTATTTTAAAATGGGTACTTTCTTTTTACTTTCTAAACTTTGTAGTTATTTTTATAGTACAATTCTTTTTAATCAGTGCAAAATAACATTGTAAAATAGGTTTGAAAAGCATAAAAAGTAATGTCATTCTAATATTTAATGCCAAGTTCAATACCTTGAGTATTATATAACTAAAATGGAACTAAAATAGAGATGTAATAATTCTTAAGTGTTATTGCTTAATAATTTAAAATTATGCAATTTCGAGACTTTTTACATTTTTTTGAAGTGAATTTTTAAAAATTATAAATACAAATGTGCTTGTTTCACAATTTTATTGTTAATTATTTTACTCTCTAAATGTAAAACTACTGATGTAAAATTTTTTTTACTAAATTATATGGTTTAGTATATATTAAAAAATATTATCAATTTTTAAACTTTATATTTGTATATTTAATTTCAAAGCATAATTAATATTTGAATATAATAAGTAAAAGTATCAATTTTAAAATAAATTATAGGTCCTAGAGGAATTATATATCTTACCTCCACCAGTTGCTGATACGATTTCGTTAAGTTTATGAGTTTCTTCAGGACTAAGTTTAAGAATAGTATCAAGTACAGGTACTAATCGACTGCGTTCATCTCGATTTTCTAATGTTACAAACTGAAAAATAAAATAAAAAAACGAAATAAAAACCATTACGTTTTATTAAAATAAATAATTTTAAATTATGAACTTTTATTCACCTTAAATACAACATTTTTCAAGTACTCAAAGTTAACAGCTTCTTTCTCTCTTTCAACATAGCGCTTTTGTCTACGAATATCTTCTTTAAGTAACTGATTAAGTTGAGTTAGTTTTGCTATATCTCTTTCTGCATCAGCCAAAAGTTCCGTTAAGTGTTTGACACGATTTTTATAAGCGCTTACTTCTGGACTGTCTTCTGGTACCCTAGATACTACTTCATGTTCGTCAAAAGGAAATTCTAACAGTTGATCTAGAGGCGTAATTGTTATCGGTGTTTCCGGTGCTATCGTTCTTCCTAGACTTCGCTCTACATTCTTTGTAGCTTGCTGTAATGACTCTATACTTTCAGATCCCTATATAAAATATTAAAATTTATTTACTTAATGATTCAAAACGACAAGGTTTCTTTGAATAAGCTTACTTATAAAATAAATTTAGAATTAATTTACATACTTCACATTCCTCTCTTTCGATGAGTGGAGGAGTTGATACTGGAGCTGTAATTGGTGTTACAGTTTCTAAAGTATTTTTTTGTGAATTTATTGCAGAGTTTAAAGTAGCTTCCAACTTTACACTTTGAAGTTCTTCGTCATACCTTTTTTTGAGATTAGTAATTTCTTCCTAAAATAATTATTAAATTTTTTATTACATCTTTTACAAATTACTTTTATTTTCAATATAATACCTCATAACTCCTTCTCAAATTATCAACTGCTTTTTCATGATTCATTTGTAACCTTTGCATTTCAGCTTCTTGGTTTTTATACTTTTCCATTAGAGTAACAGAATCTTGTCTTAATATTGACAACTTTGCTACTAATTCTTCTTCAGAGGCAGCTACACGACTCCTTTCATCCTTCAGCAGCATAATTTCTCTCATTAGAGATTCAGTTCTTTCTTTATAGCCTTCACATTTCTCAGTTAGCAGGGAAATTTGTCGTTTGGAATGTTCAAGTTCTTCTTCCATTTCATTAGTAGGAACATTTTTTGCTCTGAGAAGAACACTTTGAGCTCGCAACTTGTAATTTTCAAATTCTTCCTGAAGAGTACCAGTTTCTCGTTTACTATTTTCCAGAGCTAAATTTAACCGAGATGTTTCCCGTTTCAAATCATCTATATGACTTTGGAATGCTTTAATGCGTGATCTAAAATAAAAAATCAAGGAAAAATTAATTTAAAAAAATGTATTATTAATTTGTAAAACATTATATTAACCTGCTCTCTTCTTCTAATTTAGCCATTTCAGAAGTTAGTAACTCAAGTTTTGCTTCTAAATCTTTTTTTGTAATTTCAAGACGCCTTGACTCTCTACCAAAAGTTTCTTTTTCTTTTAAGGCCTTAGCAGTTTCAAGTTTTGCTTCACGAGCTTCTGACTCCAGTGTTTGATTTTTTTCTTCAAGCACAGTAATCCGGCTAGTTTTGGTCATACATGATTCTTGCAGTTCAGAGATTCGAGCAGTCAGAACTTCAATAGTTTCTAAATGTTGATTCATAGTTGCTTCCAAGTTAATTCTTTCATTCGTTTCTTCATCAAGTTTTGTTTTAATAGATTCAATACTTTTCTAAAATAGAAAGATAGCGTTTTCTTAAAATAACATTCTAAATTAAAATTAATAAATTAAAATTGTATATACTATTCTTAAGAAAATCTAAAAATTTAGTAAATAAATTACCTCATAATTGGCTACTTCCAATGATAATACATTATTACTTGTCCGATCATGTTTCATATCATCCAATCGAGTTCGAGTAGATTTATGAGCTCTTATTTCAGCTTCTAATGAATTTTTTAAATCTTCACATTCTTTAGTCTTTTGATGACGAACCAGCAACTCTGCTTTAATTTCATTATTTAAGTCTTTTATTTTTTTCTCTAATTGTTCGCATGTTGACTCTAACTTTGTTTTTTCTTCCGTAAGGCAAGTAACTTTAGCAGTTAACTGAGCTACTTCCCTTTTTTCTTTAATAATAGTATCTTTAAATGAATCATTTTCCAAAACAAGATTTTCTAATCGTTTTGTCAGTCTTTTGTTTTCATTTTTTACCAATTCTATATCATCTTGCAATTTATCATATTGAGATTGAATTGTCTGCATAAAAAGAATTGCTCATAAATAATGAATGTTAGTAAACTAAATTACATTTTTATAAGAAATATTTTGTTAATTTTATACCTGCAATTTTTTGGCACTATCCGACATACGATGTATTTTATTTTGTAGTTCTTCTTTTTCATTATTGAGTTTTTGATTTTCCGATTCAAGTGATTTTGTTTGCTCTGTCAAGTCAGATACCTTTTTTTTAAGCTTAACAGCAAAGCCTCGAAGCTAAAAATAAAAAAAATAATAATAAATAATGAATTTATAGTAAATAATAAATTTGTTTTTTACCTTATTATATCTTTCTTCGATATTTGTATTTGCTTCATCATTATTCACTTTTTCACTAGAGGTGTTTTTATTTACATTAATGTCCACACCTGAATTTTCAACTGTTAAGCCTGACATTGAAATTTCCTAGAAAATTGACAATAAATTTTCAACATTTATACTTTACAATTGATCAAATTTATATAATATTCAAGCTTGAAATGATGCGTAATAATCAAATTATGTGTAGTATACATATATGCATGTATGTGTAAGGAGAACTACCTCATTTTGAATTGTAGAAGTCGTCATTAAAACTGACTCTTCCATCATCTGATTGCTGTCAAGGTTTTTTGGTTAGGAACAGTATATATACTACTGTAATATTCTTTTTGCGGGTAAATTCCTTCCACAAACGAAATTATATAGCTACATCCTGGGTATTTCTTTATAGTAGACCATAAAAAATGACCATTTAAATATAAACCGACCTATTAAAAAATGTGAAATGTTTATATTTGCGTATTGGAGTGGGGATTATTTTCACCGCACTGGAAAAAGGTTACGTTACGAAAAGTAAGTTTAGGCTGTATCGTGTATATTCGTATCGTATCTGATAGGTAAGCACAAAGCTGACAAAATTCGGAATAAAAATCCGGAACACAAAACACTAATCATACACACAGTTCACAAAAAAAATTTTGTACAGATTTTAATATCTGTGTTCCATAAGTATATTATTTTTTAAATTATACAAAACAATATTAATCTTCTTTCACGGAATAAATTCTGACAAAAAACTATTTACAAAGCTGATTACGAAGTTTTGTTGTACAACTTTTTTCTGAGTAATTTACGTACACATACAAACAAATCTCTTTCCGGTGGTGCGGAACTCCCGCCTCAGCGCCTCCCACCGCTTCGATGCGAGAAACAAAAGACAATCTGCGGCAGTTTCGTTCAGGCTCTGAGATTGTGAATTTGTGACGACAGTATGCGCTAACGTTGCACTGTGCGTTCTTTCAATTTTCGAACGAAACTGGCGGATAGGTACAGTAATCTTACTTTTGCAGTTTAAAACGTTCTTTTTTTCAAATCTAAACGATAAAACGAATAACTGTAAAAGTTTCAATTTATAACTAATGACAGGTTCGCGCGTGAGCGCTGCATGCAGCAAAATAGCACGTCAGTGTGGCTCCCGGCAAGGTGTAATATAAGAACACGTGGTGCTCGCCAAGGTTTTTCTTAAGCGTATGGTTTGTTCATCTGTAATTAGTTTGCTTAAAATTATCGATTCACGATGGCCACCGAACTGATGGAAAAGATCTTGGAATACTTGTCCAAGCACGAGGAGGCTGATTCTCTTGATCTGGCCAAGAATTTTGATGTTGATCATCAAAGGGTTGTAGGCGCTATCAAAAGCTTGCAAGCTTTTGAAGACGTGAGTGTTAATTTGTTTTGTATTTTCATTTGGTTATTTGATGATGCAATAAATATTACGAGTTACGAGGAATTTTATATTTAACATCTTTTTACTTATGAAAATGAAAACAAACAAAGAGTCTAATAAAAGAATAAACAAAATGTAGAAAATTCATAAATACAAATTAACAAAGTTAAACATTCAGACATATTAATATGCAGTTAAAAATATAAATTTGTAGATTTATATTCATTTTAATGTGCACGCTTGGATAAAATTAATATTTTTCAATTACAGTTGATAACAGTTGATTCAAAGAGTCGCAAAGAGTGGGTCTTAACAGACGAAGGTCAACATGTCTTTGAAAATGGTAGTCATGAAGCTGCAGTATATAATGCTATACCTGCTGATTCCAATGGAATTCGACAAGCAGATATTCTTTCGCAAGTTCCTTTTGCTAAAGTTGGTTTATCCAAGGCTCTTGCAGCATCTTGGATTGAATTAGTCAAAACAGATAATGATACGCTTGTCAAGAGAAAAGTGCCTTCTATTTCTGATGAAATTCAGAATCACCTGAGAGAACTCCAGACATTATCTGATGATTCAAAAAAAGAGTACAAAAAAAGAAAATTAATAAAAGAAAAGTATGTATACATTTTTAATTATCTATGAGATTATTTATAAGCTATATCTAATTATTTGTACTATTTTTATACAATTTAGCATTATTAAGATTATGGTACTTAAGAAAGGTCCAAATTTTTCAACAAAAATCGAAAAGCCTGAGGCTGATCTTACTGCTGATTTATTGATTAATGATGCATGGAAGGAAAAGAAGTTCAAACCTATCAATTTGGATGCTCTTGGTACACCACTTGATGTTGGACATCTTCATCCCTTACAAAAAGTACGCACTGAGTTTAGGAAAATTTTTCTTGAAATGGGCTTCCAAGAAATGCCTACTAATAACTATGTAGAAAGTTCTTTCTGGAATTTCGATGCTTTATTCCAACCTCAACAGCATCCAGCCAGAGATGCTCATGATACTTTCTTCATTTCTGGTAAAAAAAATCACTAGTTTTTGTACTCGATAATATGATTTGAAAATATTACAGTAGTACTTAATTTATGTAAAAACATTACAGATCCTGCTTTAAGTACGTCTTTTCCTGAGGATTACTTAGAAAAAGTACGTAAAGTTCACAGTGAAGGAGGTTTTGGTTCACAGGGCTATAGATATGATTGGAAAATAGAAGAGGCTCAAAAGAATTTATTGAGAACTCACACAACAGCTGTTAGTGCTCGTATGCTGTATAGGTTAATGAAGAAGGTATTTATCTAAAAAATTAAATATTTTGCTTTAATGACCTTTACTTATTTTTTAATATTTACAGGGCAAGTTTGAACCTGTAAGATATTTCAGTATTGATAGAGTATTTAGAAATGAGACACTAGATGCCACACATTTGGCTGAATTTCATCAAGTTGAAGGTGTTATAGCTGATTATGATCTCACTTTAGGTGATTTGATTGGAACTCTTTATGAGTTCTTCAGTAAACTTGGTATTACCCAACTTGAATTTAAGCCAGCTTATAACCCATACACAGAGCCAAGCATGGAAATTTTCTGCTTCCACGAAGGTTTGGGAAAGTGGATTGAAATTGGAAACAGTGGTGTTTTCAGGCCAGAAATGCTACTGCCAATGGGATTACCAGAGAATGTCAATGTAATTGCTTGGGGCTTATCACTTGAAAGGTATGTAATATACTTAACATTATTCTAAAATTAATTTCAAAGTTCAATATAATTATAGTAATCTTGTGTTGAATGCTGTAAGAAAATGCATCCATTAAAAGTATAAGCTAAATAGTTTTATTTTTTATAGTATTTGAGAACAAGATATTTTATTTTTAATTTTGTTCTTGAAATCAAATTATAATTTTTAAATACAATAATAACAGATAATTCTTATGCTTAATTTCAGGCCTACAATGATAAAATACGGTTTAAATAACATAAGGGATCTTGTTGGACCAAAAGTCGATTTGCAAATGGTCCAGGATAACCCATTATGTCGGCTAGACAAGTAATAACTTATTTATATTATGCTTTTCTATTCTTTGTACACTTTTATTTAAATAATAGTAATAAAAAGATGTTTTTTGATATTCCTTGTAGTCCGGTTTATATTGATTCATGCATTGATATTTAAACATGTGCCTGCTTGTGTATTTAGTTCCTTATCCAAGAAATGCCAAAATACAATTATTCATACTTAATATATACGGATTTTGTCGGCAGATGCGAAGTCTCGACTAGTTCGAAAAAGCACGACGAATTTCTCGAAGACCATTCGCTAAATGAGCAGCAGAGAACCATTGAACTTATCACCGAAGATGTAGTATTGTTCTGCAATCCCGCCCATCCGCCTTACTTTATCAAGCCTCTTCTGTCTCTTCTCAAACAAATCTTTTCTGTGAGCGTATCGGTACACCTGCACTCGTCTGTTTCTACTTCTGCGATGTCTTCCGAAGTACAAAAATTTTGCGATGGCCTATCTAGCTCGAATAATTCATCTCTGCCAGAATTCACGCTAATGTTGATCTGGAGCAACTCGGCGCTTTGCAGCCTCAGACTTTCAGGTGGTCGTGAAATTCTGGGCCAGGTGAACGTGACACGATGTCTTAGTCGTTTGGTGGAACAAAGACGACCAAACTTGTTGAGGTACGAGAGTCTCGGAGCCGCTTTTGCTAATCAAGTAGATTCGATGCTGAGGAAACTAGAGGTGATTGAGCCACTGGATAGAAGGAGGCTGGAACAGATGTGTAGGATGGAGAAAGAAAGGAGACAGTCCAGATACTTCTTTGGCGAAGAAATGACTGTCGTTGACGTTTTCTTAGAGGCTTGGGTGTAAAGTGCATTTGATTTTTTTCTTACTAAAGCTTCTCTATAGTGTTAGAAGAGAAAATGTGTTTTGTTATTCTTTTTTAGTATTCAATTGTGTTATTATTTATTAACTCACTTTTTTGTGATAACTAAAATACTTAAAAGTAATTTTCTTTTAAAAAATCCTTCTGTCGTATTTTCTATATCTACAATCTTAAAGATTCAATTAAATGTGATTTTAAATATTTTTATATAATTAAAACTTATTTTAGAAAAATAAACAAGCCAAATAAAGCATCAAACTCTTGAAAGCTTATTAAAAATGATATTTTTGAAGTGGATTGTGAACAAAAACTTTTAAAAATTACATCCTCCTGGAGAAAATATCATTTCTTTTTAAACTAAAAGGTTTTGTAAAAAGTTCCAAACTTTAGAATAAAGTAAATGTATTTTATATTAAGCCATGTGAGTAGCAAACGTTTTTTGGAATACGAAGCAGGAGTTTATACTTGTAAATTCATAAATATGTGAAACTTTAAGATGAGAAACAAATTATTTTAACACTTTATCGCATTTAACAAATACAATAAAGTGTAGCGTATTAACATAAAGCAAAATCCTATCAACATGGTAAAAAATTGGCGTCTACCCGGTCAAAATACTTTTTAACTTTTTTTTTTATTTTATAAAATATATACTTTCAAAACTAAAGTTACTTTCCTGAGCAACTTTCCTTTTAAAAAATTTATAATTTATAGCTTTTATGAAAATTTTAAACTATTCATTTCCATGACAAATTTATATTAAAATTTATATTAATTGTAAATGAAGTGTAACTGATAGTTTAACATGTAATTGTAAATAAATAAAATTTAGTTTTATCAATCTTGTTTAGACATTTCTTACTGTATGTACATCCAAACATTACATGTTACACTACATATGTAACGATATGTAAATAATATTTGATATACTATACATATTTTAGTATTTATTTAATAGTTAATTTATTTTAATATATTTAATAATCTTTTTAAAAATAATATTAGAATTATTTTATTTGTTATATGAACAATATTGATCTACAGTTATTTCTTTTACTACTACTCTCTTTTTGTTTGTTTGTTTGTTTTTTTTTTAACATAGTAAGAAAAATAATTATAACATTGTAAAATATTTAAAATATATTAAAAAACTTTAATATTCATACTTTACCTTTAAAAGAAGTAAAAAATGATTTGTATTTTTAAAAATCCAATACTACAAAAATTTAATTTTTAAGATACAATAAATCAACTCATAAGGAATAATCATTCTATTTTAGCAACATTTATTATTTTGTACACTGTACGTAAATAACAATTACAATTTCCATGCTGCGTGACTTATGCAGTTATGAATGAATACGAAATATTTATTGGTCCATTGTAATGTGTGATTTTAGAGCCTGCATTTATATTACACAATTGCAACATTAGGCCCATTAAAGGATTTTGTTTTTATAATAATGATTGCACATTCTTCCTCTCACTTATTGACAGTGCCTATACATTTTTCGTTATTTTTCTTTCGCAGATGAGACAAGTAGTTTATACTTAATATTTCTTTTTTTGTTCGTTCAATATATACTTACTTACGTTTTCGTTACAATGCATTTTTCTCCACGTATAATATGCTTAATAATTTTCTTCATTTAACATTGCTAAATGCAATTCTAGCTCGAACAAATATGAAATTTGTTTCAGCTTTATTAGAGTATATGCAGATGTTTACCAGGATTTCACTGGTTTGGCACACAGCAAAGTATTTTTTCGTTTTTTACAATCGCATTTACGTAGATCACCCAGTAAATCTTGTCAGATGAATTATCATAGATGAAATCCTTTAATTAAAAATATCTTCTTTCAGAATAAATTGAACTATGGACGTACTATAAAATAATACTAATTCATATATATACATTTATTAATTTTAAGGATTGTCTAAAATTTTTGTTTTATTTAAAAATAAGAATTCTTAAAAAAAATTTATTCATGAATCAAAGGAAAAATATTAGGCGTTCTATTATTTTTAAATTTCAACGATTCTAAGATAATAATTGATTGTTTAATAAAAATAGACAATACTATAATTGTCTTTATTTTCCAAATATAGGAAGTAATTAAATTTATCTAAGTAGTATAGATTATCTACAAAGGATGTTTAAAATTCTTAACTTTGATCTTTACATCATACTCGACAAGCCACTTGAGCCTTCTAAACAAATTCCTATGTATGATAACAGTGTTTTGAAATGCAATGACATTTAAGAGTATCACTCGACAAAACTTACCGGGTGGCTTAGTAGTTTTAAGCTCCGAGTGGAAAAGACGCATTTGAATATTTTACGATGCTTCGGGCAGAGTATATCGCGGAAAATGTAATCGCTTCGCATGGAAAATATTGTGAAATTCAAATAACCGATTGGTATTTTTTGTTTATGCAGTACGTGGTTTATTTTAAATAATCGAGTTTATTCTTTGATACACTTTTTTTAGCCGCTCGAAAATGCAGTTCCACATTTTCGCTCGCACATTATTATTACTTTGACATTTTATCAATGACAAATCTACGAAGTACACAGTTTAAAAAAAAATCAAAGTTTAAAGCTCTCACATTTTTTCATTTACAATTTATAATTTATACAATAAAATATATATTGTATTCGTAAAAAACTCTTAACAATAAAATCTCATGAAAAATTATATAATTTATCACTGGGAGGGGCTTTCCCAATGGCTTCGCTCAGAGACTTTGTAAAATCGAACTTTAACAATATTTTACAATAAATTATTCGTCTTGGAAGAGTCGTCGCTGTGAATATTGGTTAAAACTCAAATGCTATCCAAGAGCGCGGCTGAATTAGTTACAAGTAGTTGACTAGACTTACATATAATATTTTCGTCCTTAAAACGATTGATTTTCGTCGTTGAACAGCGACATTGAAATTTTTCCGGATAGCTTTCTTATATTACGGCCACGAAATACAGTGAATCTGTTTATCACGAGGTATAGTTCACAAATTTATTGTTGGTCTAGCGATCGTTGGATTGCAAAGCTGAGCCTCATTCGAAATAATATGGATTATAGTGTTTTAATTAATCTGTTCATTAGATATCGATCGTTGCATAAAAATGTATTTATGTCATACGATGTACATACATATATACATTTTATTTATGCCTGAATACAGATGATTAAATTCAAATAAATACGCGTATTTAAGTGGCGATGAAAAATACGTTAAAATGCTTTAAATAAAGTATCGATTGCATGTTGCATATAAAAATATTTTTTTGGCAAAAATAATTTATAAAATTACATTGCATAAAAATATTATAAGGAAATGTTATAATAAATGTATTATGTACAATTATACATAAACTATATGAAATTATATACCTATAATCTTTATCCTTAATTATACATACGTATTTATATAAAACCACAAGTAGTTATATATACAGTATTACATTAATTTATATCAAGATAGCTATCTGTAACGTTAAAATGAACTTTATGGGAGCAATGACTTTTTTACTTAAATCTATTTTCTAATTTTAAGTGACTTACTGTACTATTTAGTATGTGTTTACATACTTGCTTCTCCCTAAGTATACATTATAATCGATTTTCATTTAATATTTCGTTTTACAACATTTACTTTTTAATACTTACGTATCAGATCTTTTCACACTTTAAGAAAATAATAATTATGCATAATTTTATTAATATAGTAGGAATATTCGAAGCACATTTTTAACATTAAAGTTCCAATCAAAGTAAAAATAAATATTTTTTAACTTTAATGTTCTATGTTTTGTACGCCACGTTAACGGTTCAAGAAGTGATTAACATGATAAATAATTTCATCCGATATTATATTTAGTTTCAGTTCCTGTCCAGAAAAAACTGCAATTATTTTTAAAATTTCTCAAGAATCTT
>JAPYZA010004495.1:0-17498 GCA_030522685.1 Eupelmus azureus | reverse complement strand
CAAATTTGTTACATATCGACAATACCTTCAAAGTAAGACATCCCAAGCTATTATTGATGTATGGCAGCTTATAGGTATATTTTAAATTGGTCTCGTCACTTTTCTATTTATTAAAATTAACCCCGGTGGAAAATTGAGCATATTCTGGGTAAAATTTCTGGTCAGCAAACATTAAAATGACACTTATGTAGAAATTCTGTTCAAAGCGTTTCCTTTTAGATAAGTGTCATTTTAATATTTGTTAAACAGAAATTCTGCCCAGAATCTGGTTAATAAATTTCTACCAGGAAAGTTTTAGTTTTATCTAAATGATCTTTTAATTATGAAAGATTCATACGCATACTTTGGTAGATTAGAAAAAATTTCTTTGTTTATAATTAGGTTCATTTCCAGCTCGAACATGATGACTAAGTAAAAAAGTAGATTAATGATTTATAACAGTACATCGTTTTCGAAAAATTAAAAAATGATTCGATCGCGTTCTTAAGTTTTAATAATTTTCATGCTAATCTTATTTCGCTCAAAATTATCTTCAAATTATTTCACGATACACCTCATTCGCAACAACTATTACGAAAATAGAAATATAAGAAAATACAATCACTTCATCAACGTTCCGCAAGTTATTCTAAAAGACAATCCTATACTTTCTCTTACAATACCGTCCCACAACTGTAAAATCACTCCGCACAACCAACCCGCAACAATAAACCAAAAATCAAATTCCCCAACATCAAACCCACTCACCCCCGCAGCAAAAATCCAACCACAAAAACCTTCCACCAACCCCAGCCCAACACCCCCGCACTAGCGCCGCTCCTGGCTCATCCGCGCGCTGCTGATCGCTGCTGCGCCTGGCTGCCAGCCGGAGAAACTCGCTGCGCGCTCTGCGAGCACATTGTTGGCCCGAGCGCACGCGCGTTTATATATACACACGCGCAGCTTACCCATTATCATCAGAGACTGTCAAGTCTCGTGTATACACACTCGGCGCGTCGTTTCTCCGCGTACTCACCTAGTGCATTACTAAAATAATGTCGGCGATAGTGTAGGCAAGTCTGAAAGCCGAGGGTAGTATGAGTCTGCCCAGCGTGAAGGACTATAACCTGCTGGAGAAGATCGGAGCTGGTAGCTACTCCACTGTGTACAAGGCCTTTAAGAGGGTGAGTGTATAGTAGCGCAGCGTGATTGTGCAGCGCGCGCGAATGTCTCATTTTTTGTGTATGTATATAAGTAATGTATTCCGCGTGCGCGCGGACGCGTCTGCTAGTTTGTTTATGTTTAGCGGCTTGCGATTAAGTGCACGTGCGGTGAGTGAGCTGCGCGCGTTGTGGGAAAAAGAGACAACGTGCCGAGAGCCCGCGTGGAGGTTAGAAAATGTGTGGGATCTACTGGCGCGTTGATACAGTGGATGTGTGGTACCACGCGCCAGGGTATCGATTTGAAAAGTGGGTTTTCTTGTTTGGGAGATTGGTGAGCTGAGTGTGGTTGATTGGTGGGAATTGGGTGGGAGAATGGATGGTGGATGGTTTTTGTTGTTTGTGAGGAATAAGTTTGTGTTAGATACTACAGCTGTAGCGACTTTTTAATTAATTGAAACAGGTGCTAAGCGTTCTGTGTATATTAAAGATAAAATTAAAGATTATTTTTATCATAGATCGTATCTTTAACCTACAGCCATTTAACAGATCGATTGACAAGTGATAAGTGTGACATTGTATTAAAAATATCTATAACATAAAATACAGTTTTATATCAAACATAGTGTCATTGACTAACTTATTTAAACGTTTACTTTAATTACAAATCGGTGAGATAAAATATAAGATAAACATATACTCTACCCACCCACAAAAAAGCTAATATCTTAAACTCCAACTTCCATTTCTCCACGTGCTACCAAACCCGTATAAAAAATACAAACCACACTGCGCAAAACCTAAAAAAAATCAATAGTTAAGGGCTTGTTTAACGATATACATCAACGCCCCGCTATACAGCACTTACCGAGCACTCCGACGTCGTAACGTAATAAAAACATCACTCACAGAAGACGGTAATGTAATGACCTACATAAATGCCGGCCCTTTTTTCTTTTTGATCGCAGGATGGCTCACGTGAAGTTGTGGCGATCAAATGCGTGGACAAGTCGACCCTGTCGAAATCGGCGATCGATAATCTTATTACGGAGATTAATCTGCTCAAGATACTCAAGCACGAGCACATCGTGGAGATGCGGGATTTCTTCTGGGACGAGGGGTGAGTTGAAGTGTAACGATGATTGTTTATGTTTGTTGAAAGGTTCTTTGGACGAGGTTTTTCACCCTTTGTGGAGTTATGTGTACGTACACATAATATACGTACGTAGATTGAATGAAGGCGAGGTTTAATGACCGGGAACTGATGAATGAGTGAGGTGGTTTCTAAAAGTTTCACGAACATTCTGATATTTTATTTGTGTATTTACATTTTAGTTTTCATTTTATTTATAAAATCTTTAAATATTTTATTCACTTTTCTATAGAAGACACGTTTTTGTTTTATATAAATGTCTCGATAAAGAAAATTCATTTTACATATTGTCACACCAAAAAGACATTTGATAGCAACGATTCATTCAGTATATATCCAAATAATTTAAAAACATAGCTTAAGCTATTATTCTTCAATAGTCATTAAAATTTCAACGTACACGATCGGACATCCCCAATACAAATTCAGAACTAAACCTCAGCTCGCGAATTTCCATCCGTAACCAAAACCAGACCTCAATCCTATCGTACACATAGACCTATACATGCCTAATTGCATTTGGCTAATTAAAGCAAGGAGAGACCAACATTAATCCCTTAGGCACATTTATATCGTGATGGAGTACTGCGATGGCGGCGATCTGTCCAATTTCATCAGGCGTAAAAGCAAGCTGCCTGAGCACGTCTGCCGGAAGTTTTTGCAGCAGCTGGCTCTGGCGCTCAGGTACCTGCGCAACCACAACGTCTGCCACATGGACCTCAAGCCGCAGAATTTGCTGCTCATCAAGAGGCCAGTTTTGGTGCTCAAAGTCGGCGGTGAGTCGTGTTTTTGTTTGTTATTTTTGCGCTGGATTTTATTGTAAAAAAGAAATGGATGTACTTTTTATTTCTGCTGCGGTTATTAATTACTTTCACTAATGTCTTACGTAAATGTTTGGAGTATTATTAGATCTGTAATTATGGAAGATTTTTTGTTCAATGTATCGCGTAACTTGAAGTGTTCCTTTTTTTGTTTTATATTTTCTTCATTTACGTAATGTAAAACAGGTTTGACATGTTTTGTACTCGAACAAAAAATCTTGTTGTTATTTTTGTGACATTTTTTAAGCAGTCGGATCTGCTTTGCGTTTATTACTATTTCTACTGTCTTTTTAATCTAGTTATTCTCTAAATCTAATATTCTTGAGATTCATTAAAGATGTAGGGTAAAATAGATTTTTTATACAAATATATTATTTGGACGTTAAAGTGTAAACTTCGTTCGGGTTCACACCTTAAAAATTAGAACGTACTATTACAAAATTTCAAGTCGATTTGCCATTTAGTTTTTGAGATATACTCAGATAAAGTTAATTGATTTTATACGTATATTTATGTTCTAATGTAAAAAATTTCAAATGGAAACTTTGGCAAAGGTTATCAAAATGTAGATTATAAATAAATTTGCAATTATACAAAAGAATTGAATTTAATAATCAATTATTTCCAAAACTTTCTGAAATTTTAAAGATTTTTAAATTTTGCATAGTAAGTAATAATTGTCTTAAGGTGTCAGAACAGAAGCTGTGAACAACCAATAATATGTTTAACATTTTTGGCACTGATGGACTTAATAAATTTTAGATTAAATATTATTTTTCTCTTGAGTATCTTCACTAATTAAGCGCGGTAAAATGGAAAAAGTTACTTATTTACATTTCTTAAAGAATATTTATTTAAAAAATTAAGAAAAATTAACATATTATTCACAAAAAAATTTTAATTAACTTTTTTCTTAAACGTTTTATTCTTAATTAGTTTCGATACATAAAACAAGAAATAATGCGTAATCCATAATTTATTAAATTTGTCACTGCTATATTTTTAATAAAATAAGAAATTCAAATCATTGTTTAAACTTAAAATAAAAAAATTAAATTTTAATAAGAAAAACATTTTTGTTAATTTTCAATTTTAAGACAGTCCTGCCCCCTTAATGTAGTTCTGGGAAAAATAGAAGTAGGTAGCTTTCTGGGAAAGAGATAGAACATTCAAGTGTAGAAAAGTGGTAATGTAGCGCTGATTACTGCTTTGACTTGCCCTGCTACAAATATCAGATTAAAACCAATTATATTACAGTTCTTTCTATTAAAACTATTTAAAATTAATTAAAACTAGTCTGGTTTAGTTTTTTCCTAAAAAGCAAAATTTTTAAGGCACTCTATTAGAATGATAAATTTAGGTGAATCATATACTTGAAAACATTTCTTTTTATTATTTAATATGTTTACATTATTATATTATACGTACTTAAAATTTAAATTATTATTTAAATTGCATTGTTAAGATATTGCTGTTAACAGCTATATATTCTTGAAATCTGAAAATATAATGAGCCTATGTAATTCATCAAACTCGAAACAACAGTTATTGCTGTGAAATTTGAATATCATGTTCAACCACTTTATTAAACAACGCATAAAAATTAAGCGCATTTTGATGTAAATTTAATTTCGAAATGAAAATTAATTCTAAAATAAATCAGCAAGCTGGAAAAATCGGTTTTCTTTCAGATTTCGGCTTCGCCCAGTACCTGAGCACCTCGGAGACCAAATTCTCAATACGCGGTTCGCCGCTTTACATGGCTCCGGAGATTCTATTACGGCACAAGTATGACGCCAGGGTCGACCTCTGGAGCGTCGGCGTAATCATGTACGAGTGTCTCTTCGGCAAGGCGCCTTACTCGAGCAATAGTTTTCCTGAGCTCGCCGAGAAAATTAAGGATATGAGGCCGATACAGGTGATTATTCAAGGCTATACCTATGGTTGATGCTTTTTCACAGATGCAGAGAGATGTCAAGTTCGTTTTTCGCTTTTGACTGTTTGAAGTATTTACATTTGATATAGCTTGCTGATAATTTTGGTTTGTTCTTTATTTTTTATGAATGAAACTAGATTTGGCCCTTAAAAAATAAATGTGTGATAAATATCCCTATATTAGGGGTACTAATACTAGCCAAGTTTCTTTATCCAAAACAAGTGAAATGAAACACCTTATCTTTAAGCAGTTTATAAATGTATTTTGTATTCGATTTTCTAAAAAAGAAAGGGATTCTTGAAGAATAGCACACCAATTATTTTCTCTAATCTGAACGTAAGATGCAATAAATTGACTTTTATATAATAATAAGATGCATTGAAAACAATTCAGTATAGGTAAAACATCTATAAAAATAGTTTGTATTTGAAAAATGTTTCGTAATCGAGCAAAATTCTTCCATTACTTGTGATAAGCTATCTATCATGAAAAAAGCATATGAAAACTATATGTAGGAGAGTTATGCTACTATACAAAACGGTCATATAACTCGATGCAAGTTGATGCGAAATTTTGATGAATACATAATCATATTTATCGAGGTAATAGGAATGTCTGATGAAAGTATTTTCGCAAATATTGCATTCGTAGATATGGATTACGCGTATACCTTACGTAAAATTTATTTTGGTTACGACACTATGAAAAAGTTGATGCATGAAAAAGTGAAAAATTACAAATATTTTATTAAAAGTAAAAGTAGTTGAATTTACTTTACGTAACCACTTGTGTACGAAAGAAAGCTCGTAATTAGTTAAAAATTGTAGTGAATTATCAATAAATTGAAGCTCTTGCTCAGTGCAAGAAACGCTCATGTCTTATTTAACTTAAACTGTACGTTCTATTTTTCCAATAGTTCGATGCAAGAAACAGACAAGAAAAAGTCGCTTTCTATATTTGACTGATTATTGCACAGAATAAGAATCAATTAAATAATTTGTCAAAATGATTATTTTTTTAGCAGGTATATTTTTTACACTGCACGCAGTAGCAAAATGGTTGCGTTGTTCTGCTCTAAAAGTTTACTTATTTAGGACAAGAAACAGAAAAATTTCTCTCGACGTGATTATTTCTTGCACAGACAAACGTAAAGAAATCATGCCCTTACATTCATCTCAAAATTTAAATGACCTTTCCTTTCTTCAGGCTTTCTAATTCCATTATTTTTCTTTTTCAATAAAATAATGATATTTACTTGTCCTAGAATATAATTTAAATACCTATGCTAGTATAATACTTCTACCTATAACAAACATGCACTTACACAACTACAACCCTTCTAAAATAACTACCCATCACTCCACACTAAAAATCAGACACGATCCAAAAAAAAGCAAGCAAAAAGTATCGATACCGGCAGGGCAGTTATCATCCTTAGCTTATGCTTCTCGTCCCAGCGTAGCTGCCCAAGGGTTCGCACGTGTCCGCCGAGTGCCAGGATCTGCTGATGAGGCTGCTGAAGCACGACCCCAACGAGAGATTGACTTTCGACGAGTTCTTCGCGCATGACTTCTTAGACCTGGAGCACGCGCCTACCAAGGAGAACTTCGACAAAGCCGTCGAGCTCGTGCAAAAGGCTGTGAAAACCGACGCGGAGGGCTGTCACAGGCAGGCCTACCACCTATACTGCGAGGCGCTCCGCTACTTCATTCCTATACTTACAAGTGAGTTGGTTTGTCATTTTTATTTTTATTCATTTTTATTTTAAATATATAAATACGATTTATTAAACTTTACCAGGCATATATGAAGGTTTGATTAAAAAAGTCTTTTTAATCTAAGAAATAAAATATAAAATAAATAAAAGTATTCTCTTAATTTTAAAGTCAAAGAATACGTTAATTTAAAATGTTAGTAGTTCAAAATTTCTTATTCAATGTGATAAGCAAATGTCTGCAATTTTACCCTATTCTTCTGAAAATGAGCCAATAAAATAAGAAAGATTTTTAAAAATAATTTTATATCTCAGCGTCATTATGATAAAAAAATTTTGAATTAAATTTAAGAAGCAGGTTAAGGTAAGTGAATTTCGCAAAATTATTTCCATTTTCCGCTATAGTCGAGCTATTATAAAAGTAGTACGGAGATGATCGAATTTTGCTCAACTTAATGCTTTAAGCGTCTATCGATTTTAAAGTTTAATAGTAGGAGTTTTGAGTATCTAATCGACGTAGTTCGAAAATATTCCTTTCTTACGTATCAGTCCTTAAAAATTACTTGAATTTTATTATGTTTTATTAGTAAATATCCTTATTTTCGGTAAACTAACAGAAATATATTAATGTACGCTTTGAGGAAGCAATTTTTTTAACTACAGCTTTAGAAAGTAAAAAAAAGAATTTTAAAACTACTGATAATGATGAAAATAGAAACGGGAATGGTATGGGGAGGGAAAGAGAATCATGTAGAATAATCAAATGTAATTGCATTAAAGTAATAACTTATTTGTAATAATAAAAAATTAAATATTGATTCACTTGGCTAATCTTTGTGAAAATGGCAAAGCGCCACCTATATTCTTGACGTGCTCTTTTAAATTAAAAAAAAAAAACATGTTTAAAACATTTAAACATTAATAAACGTACGTATTTGTATAACTTTGCAATTAATGTTATTCTTAATTGAAACGATGAAACAATGAATTAAAAGTAAATAAGACCATTGTAATCTGAAAATGTATTTTTTAATTTGTAAATATTTTATTAATTTAAATAATATTATTGATAATAAGAGCATTATAAATATTTTAAATTATAAAGAAATAATATTGCGAAAAATTGCTCTTATATTATAATTGATCTTATCTTTGAATACAGATCAAATTAGATACAATACCCGAGATAAGGATTAGGAATTTTCCATATTGATATTTAAATGTCATTTTCTTCAGTTAATAGCATTATTATTAATGAATTTGGTCGTGTATATTAAAAGGAAATTGCATCATTCATTGATTTGATTAACCTTATGATTTCGACGACTTTAATACTGAACATCTGAATACAGTATTCCTGCATTAAGAGAAAAATTATGAAAAACTACCAGTTTGGTTCGTAATGTAAAATATGGACTTGTTGCAATTATTGCTATCGGTTTATAGTCATTTATCCTTAATAAGATGGTAAAAATTGTTTTTTTTTTTGTTAAAGTTATGATAAGTTGACGAGATTTTTTACATTTCCAATGATAATATGGTTAATGTTTTATATGTATCTAAATAACACAAACTTATAGACGTTTCAACAAACATCAATGGTCAAAAATGGCTTTCAAGTTAAGTTATTTATGCAATATACTTTTATTATCAGTTTTTTTGCAAAATGTTAAAGAAAAAAAAACAAATAAGATAGAAAATAAAAATTATTATATTTTTTTAACTGAAAATTTTTACTATATTCCATAGAGAAAGTAAATGGTAATATTAAAAAGAAAAGGCCAAATCCTTCACTTCTTCCTATTCAGAATAATAAAAGCTACAAGTTCAAATAAGATTTTCTGCTTCAGCTTATGAAAAAAATTATAATTTTTATTTTAATCTAATATTACTAGCCTAGCAATATTTGAAAAAAGGGTGACCACATCTTGATCTACAAGTGTATTTTTAATAATTTTTCCATTACATTTCGCTCGGTATAATCTAACAAAACACGTAAATTCAAATGCACGCCGTACTCTAAATAAATAAACAACTATTTTCCAACGACTACAAGCTCATCCATAGCCAAACAAATTAATCCCAGCAATCAGAGTCCAAACAAAATCGCACCCCCCAACTAATCCTCGATCTCTCTAACCGCATTAAACGCACGAAAACACCCCTTTTGCCGCGACAGACGAGGCTGATCTGCAGAAGAAAGAGGCGCTGCGGCTTAGGGTGAACGAGTACATCAGACGGGCGGAGCAGCTGAAGGACACGTGCACCAGCGAGGCCGATGGAAGCAGGAGGGAGACGCCAGCGGCCACCACCACCGAGCTCCGAGCTCCCTCGAGGTGCGACTCCCTGGAGAGGAACGCCGCTGTTAACTTTCAGGAACTACGTTAGTACTTGTGCTTTTTGGTTTTTTTAAGGGGGTATATGTGACGCTTTTTGATTTTTTTAAGGGGGTGTATGTGACGCTTTTTGATTTTTTTTTTTTGTTAAGTTACTGACAGTTTTTTTATTGGGATCGTGCAGTTTGGTTAAAATTGTAGAAGCATTTTGAGGATGCTGCGTTAGGTGGTAGCATTGATATTTTATATTTTTTCATGGCTACGATAAATTTTATTATGAAATAAGTTAATTTTTCTGATATCTGCGCTAGTTTTTAAATAATTTATGATTTATTTCTTTTATTCTTGATAAATTTTTTATTTTAAACAACTTTATAACAAGTACAATTTATTTTGTTACAAAATAGTAAAACTTTTAAAACTAAATTTATTTTTAAAAAGCGGTTCGTTTTTGCACCATTGATAAAAATAAGAAGAATCCGCATTCAATGTTGATCAGCATTTTTTGTGATGACTTCGTTATTTTATTTCTAGGTCAGCAAAATTTTTGTTCGGAAGTCTATCTGTAATATTAACCTTTTGTAGCAGAAATTCTTACTAAAGTCAGTTACTCAAATATTTTTTTTTATTGATTATTAAAACATTGTGAAACATCTTTGAAAAGTAATTAGAGTGTTTTTGGATAGCAATTAAGTTTGAATTAAGTATTTTAGTTTTTTACAGATAAAAATAAATTATAAGTTATCACAGTATTCTCATTTAGAACAAACTGTATGCATCGTTGGAAACAAAGTATTAATATTTACTAAGATCATATTAAAATGCCTAATATGCACCCTTATGTATTTAAATATTAATTTACATTTATTGATTTTAAGAGTACCATGCTCTATGTTTAATTACTGTATATTGACGTATCCAAACGTACAGATTAAAATAAACTGATTATCATTGATCGATTATATTAAAAAAGTAAAACCTATTTAATTTAGCGATGAAATATCTTTCTTATTTAACATTAATTTTAAATATAAAAGTTTGTCCGATATAAAGTAGTCTATATATATGTACTTTGTTAGATATCAAACAGTCTGCGCGAAAATTCTGAAAAAGCTCGCACGTGCGATGCATTAATTCGAGTAAGTTGTTTCGTCGCGCTGTAGCTATGACACAATAGGTCAATCTTTTTGCACCTATATGTTGTGCGCGTCCAAGCGAGTTCCTGAATGAACGAGTTTTATTCAGTTTTATTCAAAGAACAATGAATAAAAGCAGAGCCCGTTGCGGTTCCTTTTAACGAACGCACGAAATATGATTTCTGAAAAGAGTTGACTTACAGAATACGACGCTGCAGTTTGCTTTCGTCTAAAACTTCGAAGAGAGTTGTAAAAAATTTTTAGGGTTAATCATCTTATAGTGATATAAGCGAAAAGTTTTTGTGAATATTATCTCATGAATCTTTTAAACAAAAATAAAAGTAAGATTTTTTAAAATTTTTTAATTTATTAGCAATTGTGTAATGCTTTTTTTAAATTTTGAATCAGATTCTAATTTTTACTTATAAACCACCATTTCTTGGAGAAAAATTGAATATATATAGTTGAAGTTCACGCAAAACTACCCGCGTACAGCTCTATAAAATACAATAGATGCTAAGATGTTATGACTTTCCACAAATTTTATACACAAAAAAAAATTCAATATAATATTCAGTAAGAAAAAATCCTTTAGAAACAATAGGCTTACCACATTAGTCACATCATGTCAAAAACCGTAGCTTTTACCCATTGGTCCTTGCTACTCATATATATATCCAAAAAATAACACGTAAATTTTATATCGCCATTTAACCGTAAAACAAAAAATACACCCTCCTCAACCACTCCACAATTTTCCGTATCTCCAATGAAAACATTAGAGACGAAAAATCTTCTTATACGTGCTCGCAGGTTCGCTCAGTAGAAGCACGACGGGTATGACCTCCGCGCTGGAGATTGGCGAGGCGGCCGAGGAGTACCTGACCGAGGGCAACTACGAGCTCGCCTTCGAGAAGTTTCAGTCTTGCCTTAAGATACTCGTGCCGCTGCTGGGCAAGGAGCCCGCCGGCCGTCGCAAGGAGCTACTCTCCAAGCAGGTAATTTCGATGATTAATCTCTCTTTTCTTCTCCCCCCCCCCCCCCTCCTAGTGGCTCCCTTCCTTTTTTTTCTGTTTTAATACGAGTTTGCTCTAATTCGCCGGTGGGTATAAGCGGCGCGGTAATTACCAAAATTTTGCACGAGAGAGAGACAGCGATTTTGGTCCTCGCGCGCAATTAGAATAATTAAAAGTTGCCCGGCAGATAATTCGCCAAATTTGATTTGCGCGCCGGGCTTTGCTGTAATGTCGCGAATGCAATTTGAGCGTGAAACTTTTAATTTTCGTCTGCCGTCTTTGCGCAAGTGAAGCGTAATTAGCTTGGTTTGTGCGGTACTATTCGAATGTTTACATTGTGGATTTAGTTCAAATCATATTTGAGTGTGTAGTTTGGAGTTTTTGGAAGAATTAAATTAAGTACGTGTAAATCAAATTATACGGAGGAAAGTTTAATAAAAAGGTCGTGCCCCGTGTAGTTATATTATGTTGAAGTATTTTTCTAAATTCTTTGAATTTCAGATTAGTATAAATATTCTACAATGCAATTTTTTATTTAATGTTTTTGAAATAAAAGTGCATGAATAAATTATTAAAAAATTCATAAAACCTTTTTAGAATTTGATTTAATATAAGCAAATAATGTTTAAAACTAATTATTTTTATTTAATAGTTTTTGTTTTAATTCTTTTAATTAAGCGCGCTAGTAAATTTTCATTATTTATCGAGGAAATGAACTTTAAATCAAATTAAGCAAATAGAATCTTTAATTACTGGTAAACTGGAGTAATTTGATTAGAATTTAATGTTTAATATAATTAATTAAGAAAATGTCTATTTTAACAGATTTAATAGAAAGGATGTAATTTTTTTTAATTAGATTTGAGCAATTTTTCAGTATAGTTTTAAAAATATAATTAACAAAAAAGTTAAAATCTAAAGAACTGGTTTATTCAATAAAAATAATATTAAGGTCAACATAGCAGTATAATATAACATTTCTTAGAATATGAATCATTTTTTACTTCTGTTTTATTTTTATTAATGACGTCATTTTTTTTCTACTATCTGAAATTACGAAATGTGCATTTATTATTTCTCGACATACTTGGAATACTTTTGTAAAATAATTTGGTAGATTTTCTGAAATAATTATAATTATAAATATAACTTGTTGAGAAATGGATTTTAATATTCATAAGAAGAAAAATTCAATAAGTAAAATTCTCAAGATATTCTAAAACACTTTGTATTTTATAAAACCTATGATTATAACGCCTTTGTAAATAAGAAAGGAATTTTGTTATACAGATATACAAATGGATGAAAGAAGCTGAAAGCACCAAAGCACTTCTCATCACTAAAGAGATGGAGGCAAATTCGCAGCGCACCTCTGAATCTCAAGAGCAGTGTTTATTACAATAACAGTTTTTTTAATATAAATGAATTTATCACTAATTTAGTTTAATAAATGTTTTTAACAAAATACATATTTTTATCTTTTATTAATTTATTTTTTAATTTCTTATTATCCTAAAAGTTATCCGAGTATTTATGTTTATCCCATTAAAGCCATTATTTTGTTCTCAAAAATTTCTTCACGAGTGATTCGCATAATTTTTAAATATTAATGAACAAGTATGCGGACATTTTTAAATTAAACAGCGAGAAATTTTTTCCTTTACAAAAACCGGTATATTATAGTTCTATATTTTATCTATGTGAAAAGCTTTGCATTAAATAAAGTTGTATACTTAACGCAGATTATCGGACTCTCAACATGGTGACGTTTAATTATTATGTAACACAAAGGTAAGTTTCGATCTCAAACTACTTATTTATTTATTTCATCTTATTTATACGAAAATGAGTCGAAATAAATAACAACGATTATTATCGATATCCTATATTTTCTCAAGAAAAAAGAACGCCTCAAACATAATGATTCCTAATCCTAAAAAGAAACGAACAAAGAACCCCCCACTCCAGCAACACGAAAGCAGCTTTATATATGTCGTTCTCTTGATTCCCAAGATGGCCGCCGCGCCGAGCGCAATCGCGATCTATACATATCGGGAAAGCGTGCAAAAAAATATTTTCGTTAAGCCGCACGCATCAATGAACGTTGCAACTGTACGTTATGCTTTGTTCGGGTCGAACTACTGGATTACGTAAGATGCGCAAACGATATTTTAATGGGACGAAACTGAAACTTATCGTTCTGAAGTCTTCGGTAATTGTATATACCCTGTGTGCGATAAATAACGTTGAAGTAAACTTTTTACGAGCTATTGGAATAGGGTACTAAATGTATATTGTAAATCGTAAACACTTAAGAAGAAAGATTGAAGAAAGTAGGTCATACGTTATATGCTGTATGGAACCTTTCAAGGTCAAAGTGATAAATATTTCTGATTAATACGATCAACTTTCACAACATGTTATGTTTAGAAACAAGGTTTCTAACCTTAATCTTAATGTAATTATTCTAGTTTGTGGAAAATAAGTTCATTTAAGAAAAAATAAATCAGTAATTATATTAACAGTAATTTTATTTAATTAAAAATAGCAATTATATTAACAAAAGATCCCAACAAAAAATCCTCTACAGTCCTGCAAAACACATCGGATGACGTTAATCATCGCATATACCTGATGTCACCTACATCAACCCGGAACAAATTTTGTAATAAGTTTTTAAAATGGAAATTAAAGCTGTAGTTCTGTAAACAATCGGAAAAAAAAATGCATTTTGTAATATTTCATCAGTATACAAAAAAGTTACATCACTAAGTGCAATAACTCTGAGCCCCGTCAAGATCCTTTGTTCGTTAGTACCGTGGCGTCCCTCAAATGACGACCGTGGCGCCAGTGTCGTTCCGTCTCCGCCTAATGGCTCCCCCACTACCAATCCTGCACAGCTATATAAATTACTCTCTCTCTTCTTCCCTCTCCCACGGCACCGACTTCCGGTGCGCTATACATAGGCACCCGAGAAAGCTAACCTAACCTGTATCCCCTCCCTCGGAAACAGACAGAGAGAGAATACGGTCTCGCATAAAAAAACACCCGCGCGCGCCTCTCCTCACCGCCGCTCCGCTGGCGCACCAAGGCCTCGTGGAAATTTTCCACTCCCGACGAAGAGAGAACGAGTGAGCGCTCTAAGAGAGAACCGCCCCCCTCTCCCCTTCTCTCTCCCCCCACTCCGGTCGCGCGCGGCCCCGCTCTCGCGATACGCACAAGCCGCGAGTGTGTATATACGCACACGTGACCGTTCCACACAAAGGAGCGACGACCCCCACCACGTCGGGCGCCCACAGCGTCCGTCTCTCTCTAGCCGCCGGTCTCTCTCGAGCGGCTGTTAATGTTCCCGAACCCCCCACCTCTGCACGGTCGACGCGCTCGGCTCCAACCGGATGTGCGGCAACGTCGCAAACCGTTAAGTATAACATGCACGCTGGCACAATGTATATAGCAACTCGGGGGGGGGGGAGGCCGAGTGGGGGGAGAGGCTTAGAGTGAGACGAGATGAGCGCGGACCCCGGCCCACGGAGAGAGACCGAGAGTGCGAGCGACGAGGACTGGGGGGGGGGGGGGGCGGGGGGGCGCGCGGGGCGGCGGGGGGGGGGGGGGGGCGGGAGAGCGGGAGAGAAAGAGACGGAGAGAAGTGGCAACGTTCCACATTCAAAATCCTAAGGCCTGCGAGAGAGATCCAGTCTGGCTGGCTGCTCGCTGCCTCGTTCGTTCTCAGTGCGCGCGCAGCGGCTCCGCTCTTTTTTCTCTCGCTCACGCTCCTGTGTGTATATACTCGCTAGCGCGCCGAGGCTCAAGCTGTATACATGTATATATGAGCTAGGTATATACTCTCTGGTACACGCGCGCGCGCTCGCTGCTCTGCTGCAGTCAACGAGTTATTGCAAGCGCGGGGGGTGATAGTGCGTTGTAAATAAGAATAGAGTATAGAATGAAAAAGAAGTGATGGACGGTGGGTGAAATTGAAGAAAGTTTTGAAGAAAAAAATACACTCACCTTAAATTGAAGCGCGCGAGTTTGTGAATACACTCAGGATATATATATATATATTCAGTTATAGGTGCGTACACACAGTGCGCTTATGCACAAATACACGTCAGTTCAGTGAGAGGGCGACGAGAGGTACAGAAAGTGCGCGCGCTTTTTTTCTGTCGCTGTGAGCAATAAGAGAGGTATATCTCAAAAACGTGGTGAGATAGCGCGCGCGTGCGCATCTGTTTTGTTTCCGCGGGCCGGTCGCGATTTTGTTTTGTTTCGCACACGTTGGAGCTAGTTTTAATTAGGGCGCGACGCAAGGTGCGCGCGTGTGCTATAAAGTAAAGAAAGAATAAAATAAAGGAATAATCACGACAAGGCACCAGTGTGTGAATGTATTATTATTATTGACGTCCAGAGGTCGAGAGAGTACAGGGAATAACGAGACAACAGGCGCAGCTGAGAGGCCGAAATTGTAGATGTTAAATGTCAAGGGGACGCAATAGAGGTTGGCCCGCTGCTGCTGAGTGCAAGTGCGTTCCGGCCCTGGGAAATTATGTGCATGGACGTCCAGACTAGCGAGACGATGGGCGACAGGAACAACGTCGACGACGACGTACAGATAGTGGAAGCGCACATCGACAAAGGTACGTGTCTAAAATTCCTTTTTTTTTTTAGGTTAGGCGCCCCTCCAAAACATCTCGCGTTCGGCAACTCCTTTCTCCGAGGACTGCTGTTATCCTGTGCCCACCTGCAAATTCCATTCTGCAGCATTATACTTTCTCCTTCCATTGCTCTGTACAGAACGCCAGATTCGAGAATTTACAGCTGCTTGGGTATATTTGTAAACGCGACTGTATGCCGGCTCTCTGCGCGCGCTTTTCTTCGCTTGTCGCGCTCGCACCTACACATGGACGCGAGGCGCAGCTGTGTTTTCGATTAGCAGAACCGCGCGCGCGTTTATCGGCCGCGTGCTCTCAGCCGGCGCGAAACGTGGCTTTTCCATGCTTCTATATACCCTTGCCGTCGTTGTGCGCGTGTGTACACGCCTCGAACGAAGAAGAGAGAGAGAAAGAAAGAGAGGGACGATTAGTTTTGAGAATGTAGGGAGAAAGCCGGTCGGTCAGCTGCTCTCCGAGGGACTTTTAATTCTTTTGTGTGTACTCCTATTTTATTTTCGTTGTTACCTAACGTTATTTTCGTTGGTTTTTTTAGTGATTTTTGCTTAATTCTTTGGTGTTTATTCATTTGTTCGTGATCAAAATTTGACGTTTACTTATTTTAAGGTTAAAAATTTGGTTTTAAAACAAAATCTATTGTCATTTTCTAAGTTTTAATATGTTCACGAGATAATTTTCAATATTCTTATAAATTGTGAGTGGTTGGCGCAGTTATATTTTTTTACCTGTACCTAACGGTATATAGACGAAAGCGACTGATATGCAAAAGTCGATGTTTTTACACTGTTTTTTTTTACGGGTAATAGGGTCCGTTTAAATTATTTTTATAAATGACTAATATGAAGAGTCGAAAAAACAAAAAATGAGAAATACAAAAGCTGCGAATTAGATAATTGGAAGCAATCGTGTTCTCTTCAAAGAAACATTCAAGAGACACTGTCTTTCACATATTTTCTCTTTATAAGAAAAATGTGAAGTAAAAGTCTTATAAAAACCTATAAAATGTTTATATGAGAACAAAGAATTAGAAGAATTATAATATTTATTAATAATTAATTACTTTACATTAATAATTGAAATTTGAAAAAAAAATATAACTATGATTACATTAACAATACATATGTACTTTTTTAAATCATGAAATAATTATTGATTTAATTAAAGGTGCGTAAAGGTCGGTATTTCAATCTTCCATCTTACGATTTTACCGTCAAAAAGTCATAAGATTTAAAAAAAAAAAAAAAAAAAATTATTTGGACGTACGCACACGACGTATTATGCGTGAATAAAGTCATATACGTAGAATGCAAAGAATAGTTCGTTTGCGTTCAATATATACAAGATAATTGCACTCCGTTTAGTCTACTGAGTAAATCATTATAGAGAATCCATAGTCGCAGGATCTTCTACAAAAACTTTGTAAATAAAAAATATAATTCATATTTTAAAGCTTTTTCTACTGCAAAGGCTGGTAGTGCAGACAACGAAGATAGATACTAATAGAAGCGCAGAGCGGATAGCGCGAGTGGTCCACCCCAAGCCCTTGAGTTTTAGTTACTACCCCGAGCACCTGCGGCGCT
>JAPYZA010004494.1:0-18976 GCA_030522685.1 Eupelmus azureus | reverse complement strand
CAGATAGAAGGTGATGACGGGATATTTTTTCAATTTTTCAATGATTGGCGGTTGACAGATGATTAACAGAAAAACAAATTACTTCATACTAAGGCCCTTACAAGGGCTAATCAACTGCCGCAATCGAATTAAATCTAAAGCTACCAAATAAGATCCTAACCAAGATCCATTTATTTTCCTACTCTCAATAGTCTACCCTCTCATCATCAACACCCAACATCACCTCAAAAACCCCATCTCCCACAACACCTTTTCAACCTATAAAAACATTAACAACCCAGCACCCCGCAAAAACACCCTTCCCACCATAAACGAAGCCAACGAGACAGAAGCAGCCCTTCAACCCAGCGCGCCTGCCTACACCAACTCGCACGTGCAAACGGCACAGCTCCCTTACCCTCACCCCTTAAAGCTCACTTCGAGCGCGCAAACTCGCTATGTTCTCGGCAAAGTCGAACGAGCACCGCAAGCTCGTGTGTGCATATTATACCTGCGCGAGATCTCGCAAAGAGGGAGGAAAGCATTCACGCATCGCGCGAGGGTGGTTGTATAGAGAAAAAAGGGGGAGGGTCTCTGTCGGCGGGTTATCGGGTAACGAGGAAATAATGTCGCGGTATGCTTAAGCTGTAAGAGAGCGAGCTTTTATTCGGTGGGGAATGTGAAGCTTGCGAGCTTGCGGTGGGTTTGTTGCGAGGAAATGCGTGAGTATTGTGTAAACGAGGTTACGAGTTTCGGCATTTGTTTCGAAGATATGCTTGTAAGTGTAAACTACGCGATTGCTTCAACCGTATCAAAGTAACGTTCCAGCTCGATTACCATCCGGTAAACGCCCACTAAAACCGACACTCCGCCTAAACAATTCGCCCGACCGACTATTCATTTCCCGAGAAAACTGCAACAGCTCACGCTTCCAGGAAGCTCGCAAACGTCCAGCATTACCAAACGATCCCCGCCAATAACTCAGCTTGGCGTGCTCAGCTCGCGCAATAACCCGCCGAGCCGGGGGAGGAAGCAAGGAGACGACACAGTAGCGCGCAGAGAGCGAGTGCAGCTCGACGCGGCGCATTTCTCAACGTTTCGGCCGCCCGGGGAAAGAACAGAGGGGCTGCGCCTTTACGTGTTCGCGAAATTGAACGCCTCGGCGAAAAAGAAAGCGCGCGCTTCCGGGATGTCTTTATGTCGAAAATTTATCGCGGCCGGTTTCTGCAGTCGAAGGTGGAATCACAATGCGCGGAGCTGACATGTTAGAGGAAGAGAGAGCGAGAGAGAGAGGGTAGATCGAGAGCGAATGGCTTGGAAAATGAAATTCCGCGGATAGACGTAGGTAGGTGGGTACGAGAGCACGTGAGAGAGGTTAATGAGGTGCTTGTGAGTAAGATAAGGGGGGGGGGGTGATTTTTTTTGGGAGGGGGGAGGGAGATAATGAGAGTAGTTTTGTCGAGGAGATTTGTGCTGTTGAATAAGGGATGGTCCGAGAGCTGGTCGACTGGTTTTGAGATTAATTGGGAGTGGCGTTGGAGAGGCGTGCGCGAGGTGTACTAGGAGATACGACAATTACTGTTTATTGTTTGAATGCATGAATATTTTTATCAATTTTCAGGATAATATGATGTAATTAACCGATTAAGTGTTTCTTAAAGGTGATGAATGGTGAATTAAAGTGCAAAATAAAATTATTGCATTTTAACAAATAATGATTAATTATTACATTTTTTAAACTGTTTGTGTTTGCTCAAATATACAATTTTTTAACCAATCTTTCTTTTACTATACTTTAAACGTTTCACATGCGCACAGAGACACACACACACACATACGCGCCCGCGCACGCACATGCACACGCACATGTACACACACACATACATGCACACGCGCACGCACACGCATGCATACACACTCACACGCGCACGCACACACACGCACGCGCGCACACATACAGTCACATACGCATACATATATGCACACACACACGCACACTACATGTGCAGTTCAAAATTAAAAACAGCGAAATAAAAGCTCGTTTCCCAAAGCTCGCAGCCGCTTTATCACTCAACCCATGTACAGCAATATTCACGCCCAGCCTCCACCTCCGAACCGACCATATACAAGCGCTACTCGTAATTCACTTGCCCCCCGAATGATTCTCTCCTTCCACCGTTATCACCTCATGCATATCACACCCACTCTCACATTTAGCAGCCCGCGGGCGACAATAACCATACCAAGCGCTCGTCGCTTTTTCAGCGCGAATTCGGCAAGACGTATAAGTACGACTCGGAACATTATAATGAATTCAGCGCGATGCATCAGCGCGGTTTAATCAAACGAGTCTAGCGCGCGGTAATGAAAGGGTTAAGTTGGTCTGGCTGATGACCCCGATATTGGGACGCGTGTGGGTGCGGGTATAGGTAGGTTACCTGCCGACAAAGTTGCGGGAGCTGATAGCAAGGGAGATTCCGGCGGCGCGCGCTGCTAGAATTGTCCGTCTTGAGTTACACGGAGGGGAAGTTTGCGGGGAATAGTTGGGGCGGAGGTTATTTCTGAATTTTACAGGTGATGCGTTATCGAGAATTGAAGGGGGGGAGTTGGTTTCGGTTGGTTGGGGCGTGAGATGTTGACTTGCTGTTTGAAGCTCTGGAGTAGATGTGATGTGATTTATTTGGGTCATCGTTATTGAATAATGTGGTTTTAATGGAAGTTAGTTAAATGATAGTATTTGAGTTTCATTTTAAGGGCCTGGATATCGTTACTAAAGTTATATTTTCATGATTGGTTTTAAAATTGGTTTTTCGGAGTAATTTTATTATATTGTAACTGATTTCTAAACTAATTAGGAGAATACTTCATCTTTAGATCACGGAATGAATTTGAAAGCCATATTTCCGGGAAACCATTAGTAATGAATCTTTAGAAGATTTGTTTTAATAGGATCTTCCAGATTTGTGCTATTTAAATTTCAATATACCCAGCGATTCTGCTAAAATAAGATAGATTTTTGTTTCATTAAAACTCTGCGAATAGATGATATAAGTTAAATTAAAAATAGTAAATAAGTATAAATATGTCAACTGATGTATTTTTAAAATTTTGTAATATGAAAAAACGATTATTGCATGATACACTGAACATGGGCAGCTAATATTTGCTATATGTAATACATTATTTTTGTACCAAGTTGTGCAATCAATTAGTCTTTCTATCTATCTATAAATGAAAAAAAATTTCATACCAATTCTGTTTGGTTTGAATATATGACTTCATTACAAATTTGTAAACAATTAAACAAGTGATATTTTTTATTTTCTTTTATTTCCATAAAAGTTGTCATTTATTTTGATTGTTTACAAATTTGGAATAAAATAATATTTTTATATGAAACAAAATTCAAATAAAAAATTATTTTATTTATTTATATCTTATCTACATTTTAATTTATATCCTATACATATTCAGTGTACATAAAAAGTAAAAGTATATCCCTATTGTCAATGTAATAAGACATATTAAGAATACTGCCACTTGTAACAGAAAATCAGAAAATTTGGAAAAAGTTTTGAGGTTCCCAATTCTCTCAAAATGATTTTTATAAAAAAAATAAATATCGAAACTCACAATGAAACGTACTATACGGAAATTGGATTGGAATTTTCTCGAATTTCTATCGAATCCTACCAAAGTTATTTGAAAATTTACAATAAAAATTCAAAAAAATGTTTAAAACACGTTATTCAAATAATAGTAGAAACCAAATATCTCCAAAAATTAAAAAGTATATTACATCGTTTCCAATTCGCTCTCACATCTCTCCCCCAAAAAAAAAATCCGCACAGTTTTATAAAGATACCTTACAAATTGCAACAATTTAATCAAAAACCGTTACCCCGAACTACGCAACAACAAACCTTTTCCCTTAACTGCGCCCATCCGGCCAAAAAATATCAATGTTTTCGGACAGCAGCAAAACAAACAGCGAGAGAAAGCTCTCTGAAAAAAAAGACAAACAAAAGCTCCCAGGGAGCAGAGAGAACGCACATAACAGCCGACTTTTCCGAGCGAGCGGAGCCCCGTAAAATCGTCGCGCGCGCCGAAAAGGCACACCTGACATTTATAGGCAAGAACGCCGGGCGTGTAACAAGTGCAATGGCTCGCGAACTACCGTCGCCTGGCTATATGTGCTGGTGCAGCCTCTGGCACTCGGCGACTGGGTTTATTGAAAATTCTGTCTCTGGCCTGTGCGCTCTGAATTTAGTCGCTACGGCTAATGTCTACCTGTGTCTTATGAATTTTTGTATATTATATGGTTTGCTTCTTTGAAAGTGTAATAAGTAGTTTTCGAGAATTTAGGTATGTAAGAATATACTTAGTGTATATTACGGAAATAATTCAAGAGTTTTTTTAACGAGGAAGAAAAGTGTAACTTCTTATAAGTGGTTATAACCACTACTATAAATATCATCCTCACGCGCATAACCAACCAATACTCTAAAATAACGAGCCGCGCACAACAGACCAGACGCTCCAACGCAAAAAGCAAAGAAACAACACCGGCATCGATCGGACCGGAAAAAGGATCGTCTCCATCACTTTTTCCTCTCAGACGCGTTTTGCCTTTTCCGGCTGCCGCACAAAACGTCGAGTCTGACGGAGCGCGATAGGAGGCCGGCTATACGCGGGGCAAGCATTGAATGACAAATGGTTGACATTCGCAGCGACGTGGCCGTCTTGCCGGGGCGTATATAGTCCCATTGTGAGGAAGAGCTTCGGGCTCCTTTCCGAGCTATACGTCGACGATGCGAAATATATCTGGGGGATGGTCGACGGAACATCTTACCTGGAGGAAGAGACGAGGTGTATATTTCTTAAAGGATTTTTCGTGTTTTTGTTGAGAGGTGCTTTTGCTTTTTGTGATGGTCTGATTTTTGGTCTGTTATTGTTTGGTATTGATTTCGGAGTGTGGGGGTGAATGGGGAGTCGTATCGGAAAATAATGGAATGTATAGAGTGGGTTGGAGTATTTTTGAAACATGTGCCTTGGTAGAAATGATTCTACATATTTAATAGATATTTAATAGCCAATTAATTGTTTAAAGGTAGAATACAGCTAAACATTTTCGTCTATTTTTAATATTTAATTCTTTTTCAAAAAAACTTTTGTTTTAAATAGTAGAACCATATTGTTATCCAATTGTTTTAAATTTAAAAATATTAAAAAAAATGCTTTCCGTATCTCCAAAAACCCTTCCACACCAAACACCACCCCTCATTAAACCAAAACAAAAAAAAATCCTCAACAAACAACAAAACCATCCACAAAACCCCCTACTCCAAAAGCTCTCTCAAGGCGCATTCATCCTTCACCCTATCCCAAGAACCTCGCATAATCCACGCAGCCATCGCTCCTCTCTCTATCCACGCGTATGCCTCGACCCTTCGCAACCAAGCGAACCGAGAATAAAAAAGCTCCTCCCGCGAAGAGAGAGAGAGAGAGCCGAGCGTGAAAAAGGCGTCCGCGCGCGGCCGGCCGTGAAAAATGACCCTTCGAATTCGCCCAGAGCGGAAGGCGCGCTGCGCGCGTATGTTTACCGGATTGAACGCGGAATTTCATTTTCCGCGCGGGGCCCGCCAGCTGCGCCGCGCGCCGAAAAGAAGACGAGGAATGCGCAATATGCGCGTGCGCGCGTTAAATATGGGAGGTATGATTCGCGAATGTTTAATATCGCTTTGAAAAAGGAGAGGGTTGAAAGGAGGGGATCGGCAAGTGATGAGAGGTTGTCTTTTGCGGGGTTTTGAAGGTTGAGTGATGGGGTGTTGGGTTCGGTATGTGAGTTTTAATTTTAATGAAAGTTTGATGGGGAGGCGCGTTGGGAAATTTGGGATGGAATGCAGGGAATATGTAGCGTTTTTATGTGTGACAATGGATTGGGATATATTTTATTTCCGAAACGTTTTCAGACTTAAAATTGAATTTTAGAAACGGCTTTGCGAAGCGGGTCGTATTTTTTCTCTATTTGCGAATTTTTCTTCGAATAATGTTAAAATATGAGATGGGCGTGCCTAGATTTAAAATGACTAGATAGGAAATATAAAGGAATAAGAATAATTTAAATTTACATTTGATATCAGAATTTCACCGTTTAAATAGTTTTAAATAGAAACAGACAATACTAGACAGACATACACTTTAAGGTGCCTGAATGACATTTCACATTTTCACAAAAATTTACACCAAATGAAGATTTAACTTGAATACTTTTAAAGCTCCTAATTATATAAAAAGCACAAACGCTAAAAATCAATCAACCAAATCCCCTCTTCCTCAATACACCCTCTCTAAGAAACCCGAAGCCGCATCGTCTGAATCGCCTCATTATAAAAACCCTCCCCCCTCCATCCCCCAGCAATCAACAAAATACACAGCAACGGCAGAAAAAGGGGCAAACACAGGGAGCTATTTAACGACGGATTAATTATCCCGAGAAAGCAATGCGAATGACATCAGAGTTAACCCGGCGCTCCGAGGATGATCTTCCAGCTCTCGGGCCATTATCCCCGGCAAATTGGTATCCATTGTTTGTCGACGGAGCCGCTAATTATCGCGCGCCCCGAGGATTAAGTATTAGGATCGGCGCATTAGTCTGGCATCGGCTGGCTAAGTTCGATTGAATTGGCAAAACCGAACGGCGAGACAATGACGGACGGCCGGATGGAAAATTGAGGAGAGCTAGGGACGAGATGCCGAGTTTATGGAAGAAAATTGAGAGAGGTGTTGGATGACCGATGGTTTGGAGATCGGGAGGTGAGGGTTTGATTTTTGAAGTTAGCGAGGTTGCTAGGATGATTGGTGATTTATGGGTGGGAAGATGAATAATGTTTGTGGGTAATAAACGTTTTGATTGTTTGAAGAGTCGCGTGAATCGAATCTAATTTATCGTTTTATAATAGGATTGTTTTATCTGCATTTTAGTATAAAACTGGCAATTAACTCGTGATACAAAAAATTAAATGAGTGGAAATAAGCGTAAAAGGAAAGGTAGAAAATAAATATGTAAAGACAAATGGACGAAAAGAAAGAGATAAAAATCCGCTTCGATTACCGATGAGCCGTAATTAGAGTGCTTCGTAAAACAAAGGTTTGATTAATTAGTCAACATTTACAGGCTGTTTTTTATAGATTAATGTTTTAATAAGGATGATGAATAAACAATTGTGTACTATTAAAAGCAAATAGTTTATTTTCAGAGTTAATGAGTTTTTAAATCCTTACGTACATAAACACGTTTAAAATCTATAAAAGAACCAATTCTGGAATAATAATCCAATACATAAATAAATGGCCATTAAATATGAAAAATTCATAAGTAAGTCCAAGTTTCTTTTATTATTAAGTTAACTAATAATAAAAGTAAATAAAAGAAAATAGCAAACTAATAAAAATCAAACTTACTTCTCCGAAACTATCATCAACCGCTAACACAACATTCCATCAGCGGAAACAAAAACCCTATACTTTTCAAAACCCCACAGCGCCATCTCATCAATAACAATCCCAGCGTATTCACCCAATCCAATGAAACAACAAACGGATCACACACTTCACCAAACCTCGCACCCAGCCGCGCGTAAACAGATTAAAAACAAAGCCCTCCGTCAGTCCTCGCACAAAACCCGATTCATTGACATATATCCGCGGGACTACTCTTCCGCAATTCCAGCGCTAGCACTGCGAACACACCTTGCAGACGCTCAAAGGGGAAACGGAAACGCGCTTCGTTATAACCGCGAGCGCATCCATATTCATGCGCGCAATTCCAGGCTGCAAAGACCGCGCGCGGCCCGATGAGCAATCCGCGGAACAAACCGCATAGGGGGCGCTGCTCCTCCTTTTTTCGCCATCTTTCCTGATTTCCTTCGGGGCTTCGGTGCGCGAGCTCTCTCGGTCCGCTTGTGCGCTCGTCCGGAAGTGTATATGCGTGGTGTATAACGTTCGTTTTGGAGGGAGGTGCGTTCTTTGGGTGGATGGGAAAACTATTGTATCGGAGCGCTTTTAATATTCTGCTTGGTTTTGCTGGATATTGCCGCTGCGGCTTGTTGTTTTTTGAAAGTTTAGTGCGATCGATTTTGAATGAGGATTGCTTTTGAGCGCTGTTAGGATTGGAATGTTAGGTTTGGTTACAGTTAAATAGGCAATAGATGTTTCGTTGGTTGACGGGGAGTAGATTTTGATTTGCATGAGATGTAACTATTAGAGTAATTCCTTGTTTTTTAAATATTTCTATTTTTAAGTAAATATTTTTGTATAAAAAATCAGATATTTTAAATTTTTAAATTATAATTTTCATTTGAATGCTGATGCAAAAAAGCTCTTCAATTGTAATAATTTATAGTCATTTGCCCAGCCGTCACTTCTTCTAGCGCTTACCTAAGTTAATATTAAACTTTTTGTCACTCGACTAACGATTATTTAGTATAAAAAGAAAAAATGCCACATAACAATTAATCATTTGATGTTAACATTTTAAGATAAACGAATTGGATAAACGAATTGGATAGATAAACGAATAATGTAAAGCATAATTGATAAGTGACATAAAAAATTTAATGAAATCTTTAGAATAACGCTCTGAAAAGTGAACAGAACGTGTTTCTGCTAATGTACCTTTACCGTAGCCGAGATTTATGCTTCTACATAAATTACTTATTCCACAAACTTGCCTAATGTAAGGATATATAGCGCTCTTGTTCAAACTGAAATATGTGATTTTGCAAATTAGCTTGATTTCGAATTCAGTACCGTTTTCAGAAGTTAGAGGCTCATAATTCAAATGTAAGAAACTCACCGACCAATCTCATCTTACAAATGTTTACCTTTTCCATCATGAGTACTTCAAAATTAACGTTCATAATTATTAAAAACTGTTCAACTACCTTTACCTTTAAAAGACGATTGCCATATAAAACTTACACCTGAACGCACTAATAATCTCAACCTTTAATGCACAAACTTGATTTAAATATCCTCCCCACTTTCATCCTCTAAAAACCCAGCACACCCACCGCAACAATAACAACGCGCCTAACACCGGACAAGAGCATTTGCCCACGCACCCCCGCAGCTGCCTTTGCTCTCTCAGCCCTTAAACACCTAAAAGCTGAGAGAGAGAGAGAGAGAGAGAGAGAGAGAGAGAGAGAGTCGGTCACACACAGTCGTCGTCGACGCTGTCGCCGTTACATCCGGGCCCCGAGTGCACGTGGTAATGGATCCCCCCACCTTCTCGGCAACCGAGGGCTGGAAATTAATTATAGAGCATATAGCTCTAGCCGTTGCCAAAGCCAAGCTCGGGAGATGGAGCCAGAATTTAGCCAGGGATATGGAACTGCGTCAGTGAGTAGAGCGGAGAGAGCGAGGGAATGCGGAAGGTGACGGACGAGAGAAATAAACGAAATGGAGGATGTAGAGGTGGAGGGATGGAGAGAGCGTGAAAACGGCGCTGGGAGAGTTATTTTTGATGGGTTGGAGGGCTGTGTTGAGGTTTTGTGTTTTGGGGATTGGCTGATGCGGAGGCTTTTTTAAGGTTTGTTTTTTGAATGTGGAAAAAGAGTTGATGGTTCGATGAGCTCGCATTTCTGTTATTTATGAATGTCTGACGTTTTTAAAGAAATAGACGTGAATCTTTCGGTTCACACTAAAATGATACATCTAACAACTTATCAATCTATTAGACGTAAATTTAAAAGAATCTTCCCATATCGAAGCAAAACACAGAATACCAAACCCTCCTCACAACCAAACCCATCATCTGACCCCATCCCTTACACATCCAACGCAAGGCAAACCGACTAACTAAAAGCCCAGCTCTCTAATAAAACTCTCATCCACATTCGGATACTTTCACAGACTCCCATAAAAAAAGGTATAACGAGAGCAGCGTCGATCCCACAGCTGAGCAAAGATAATTAAAAAAGCGCGAACGCGCGCGCGTCATAAGCGTAGGGGACAGCTCGCGAGCTTTATGGAGGCTCGTCGGGAGTTTACGCGTTCGCGCGGCGATAAACGGCATCGATTTTAGCGAGGGGACCACCAGGCGAGTCTCGCGGGACACCGCGCGCGATGCCAAATATATATAAGGGATAAGCGCCCGCATATTCATACGCGATAATGCGAGGGGAGGCTTTTGGGAGGAGGGTTTGAGGTGGTAAAGGAAACATTGGGAGTTTGATGTGGATTGTTTTGGTTTTTTTGGGAAGGGATGGGGTTAATGGTGTGGTTGGGATTGTGGGGTTATGGAAGTATGGGTATTTTTTGTGGTTTAGTTTTGAATGGTGGACAGAGACAAATACACTGGGAAAAAATTTGGTGCATTTAACGGAAAATTCTTTTATTATTTACACCTCCAATGGACTGAATATTCTGATAATTTATTAGATGTATGACTGTTCTGTCATACTAAGGTCTTATCGACATCTCGGACTCTTCAACTGAAGGTTTTGTTGATTCAAGACACTGCATATTGACAATACGATAAACAATTTTTTTCTCAATGACGAGGAATAGATTAAGAAGATCAGCACGAAACATTAATATTTTTATTTTATTACAAGAAACATTTCTGATAAAAGCTTCAAACGTAAATCCTTCTTTAAACAGCTGTCCTAGCTTGTTCACCTACTAACAAAGCATTCTTTTTCAAAAGGATCACAATTCGTCAACTAACCTATATCAAACAAATCAGTATTCAAGAACCATCCCATTAACATCAGAATACCCAACTCTCCCTCAGAATATTTAATTCCCACTCGCGCAACTCGCATCAAAGAACTATCAAATGCCTTCAACCCACCAAAAACACTTGCCCCGCCAAATAAAAACGCCAAAAAACCGAATATACATATCCTCCTTCACAAAAATCCTCTCCATCGATCGCGCTTCTATGTTTCGATCCCTCACCCCGCGCAGCCTCCTCGTTAGCCCGTATCCACATTCACACACATCCACCCACACACGAGAACCTTTCTCCAGTGGCCTAACGAAGCACTCGCGACGAGCGCAGCGCGAAAAATTCGCTCTCGTCGCCCATGTACCCTCTGTTACTCTCCTTTTGTCCCACCGCCGTTGTTTTTCTCCTCCCACTTCGGTCCCCATTTCCCGCGGCACGGCAAATTGCTTAACCAAATTGCGCGGAATGAAATTTCGCGTTTTATCGCGCCCGACGCGTATACACACAGCGCTATCTCCTCCGCGAGCTGAATTTTCACGGCCACAGTGTCTCGCTGGCGCGGGGGTGGAGGGAAGCATCGAAGAGAAAGCCGAACTTGTAATTTAGAGGCGCGTGCGCGCGTCCCGCGAGCCGGAAAGATGCTTACCCCGTGCGCCCCCCGATGTATGGGATGTATATTTCGGCGCGCGGTTGTAAGGCTGTATAAGAGCCCCCCGCGCGCGTCTATGGTTATATTGTCTGGGCGAGGAAAAGGAGGCGAGTTTCGTTTCTAGGGGAGGGGGATTTTTTTTCCTTCCGTTCGACGAGCGAAGATTGGATGGCTCTTCGAGATACTTTTATCGTATGCAATTTTTTGACTTGTAATAAAGGGGTCGAGCTTCGTGGATTTTTTTCGTTTTTTTTTTGGTTAGGGTGAGGTTTGGAAATGAGTTGTCTTGTGGTAAGGTGGGAGAAGTGGAGGCTTGAAGGAATTAGCGAACGGTGCAGTAGTTTGTGCGATAGTTGATGAATTTGATATAAAAGAAAGTTTGATTGTATTTAATTAAAGAGGATTGTACATAAATCGTACTTTACTTATTGGTTCGGAAGAAAGACGTGAAAAGTGCTATCGATACAAATTCTAAATTCTATCTTTAGTCATTGTAGCACTCCTTAGGATAGTATTTAGAATTCGTATCAATAGCGTTTTTCATCGTATTATCATTACAGATTATTTTCACAACCCCACTCGAAATAAAAAAAGTACTCCAAAAACCAACCACACCAACAACAATGTCACAAAACAACAAAGCAACAACACAACCACAACCCCACACCACCCCAACTCCAACCTCAAGCCTCTCAACCCTTCCTCCTCGCCAAGCAAAGCCAAGTGGGTGCATTCTTTTAACGAGCCACGCAGCGCGCGCTAATGCAACGTGAAAAGACGGACCACGCATCCTTTGACGAGGAAAAAACGAAGCAGCAGCGCATGAATTTTCAGCACGATCAGCCACGCGTTAAATCCCCTCTCCACTCCCACGAGCTTTGAAAGTCGCGCGACCAAATTTTTGCCGGGTATTTAATTCCGCAAAGGGCATGATACGCAGCCGGATGCGATGTATAGGCAAAGGTTTTACATTTTACATGGGTATTATGTATGGCTTATTGCGGAGGGGCCAAATATCTCGGACGTAATGTATTTCGAATGGGATTATTCGGGCTTTCTGAGTATGAATTAATCGCTGAAGCGCTGGGAGGGGTGAATGCGTATATTTGATGCCGGAAATTAAATGAAAAAATCGTGTAGGACGGATGTGGCCGGGCGTGAAATACACTTGGGTTATGGAATGTTTGATTTTTCGGATTATCTGTGCTTTTGAGATTTGATGGGATGTGGATATTATAAATTGGGAATTATTATTATTGGCATTTTCGATGATGGTGTATTTTTAATGAAATTAATTAGTTGACTATCGATACTTGATGAAGCACATTTGATTGGGGAAATAGTCAGTCTGCAAAAATACGCTTCTCTGCATTACACTGCTGTTATGAATTTTATAATAGATGTACATTAGTTTAGGAATCATTTAATGGTTATTGCGATTGTTATCATTGTAATGATGTATTCGCAGTTCTCTCTAATGATTGATTCTATATTAATGAACTCTAATCAACGATTTGCACCGATTTTGCGAATTATTCATTTATATCTTTATATTTTTCAAACAAAACTAATGTAAAATTAACCTTAATTAGTCAGGCCCTTAAAATACCAATAATAATGCAATACTTTTCTAACCCCCCATTCCATAACTCCACCAACCTCCAACACCTCAACAGCTACTACCATACCTCACCCAAAACCATCGACCTCCCCAGCTTTATTAAACGCATCAAAAGTCACAGGAACCCGGCGTCTCCTGGAATCTCGCTCCGCAACTCCTTTTGGCCCTCGAAATTTTCATAGTCATTTCCCGAATCCTTTGACTCCGACCCCGACCCACCCTCCGCGGATATGAGAGTAAACAAAAAGCCCGAATAAGGGAGGCAAAATACACAGGCATAAAAAGGAAAATTATTCGCACTTCCCCCCCCCCCCCCCCCCCCCCCCCCCCCCCCCCCTAGCCAAAAGACTCGTAATAACGAAGAAAATTTATACAGAAGAGACAAGGCTGGTTGTTGCGTGCGAAAATGCCGGCGTCTTTCATCGAGCGGCAGGACGAGCTCTCATTAAAGCCGCGGAACGGGCGCGCAAGCGCAAGAGCGTCAAAGCCCCGGCGACGAGGTACGACAATTAGTTTTCTTATCCTTGTATATCTACCTGCCTTCAGTGGCGCAGGGCCTTGGAGGAGTTTCGAGAAACTTAAGAGAGAGAGGGAGAGACTTGAGCGAGATGAGTCTTTGCCTTTGACACGCTTTTCTCCAGGGCAGCTAGAGGTGATTAATTTTTTCTTGATTTTTTGGGAAGCGACGGGTGAAGGGGGCTTTGAGGTGTGCGAAAGTTGTGGAAATTGCATTTTCGGTTTTGTTGTTGACGGTGACTTCGAGATGCGCTATGGGGAGTGGAAAGTGTGTTTTGTTTAAGAAAATGAGAGGATTAAGGGTAAGATGGTGGTTTGGGTTTTGTAATTATGAAAGGAGGTTTAGCGTGAATAGGTATATTTAGGATTTTAGATTAACAAAAATTAGAATAATTATGTAAATCTATAAGTATGTATTTGAGTATTTTAATGTAATTAAAAGCTTATGATACAGGGTTATGATTAATGTCATTTACAAATTTAAAATTATTTAATAATTTCTTTCAAAGATATAAATTCAAATTGCTACGAAAATGACATGATGAATCTAAATACTTTAACAGTTTATTCCATAGCAAAAAGTAATTATTCATCAGTTGAAGAACATCCCTAGTCTCATTATTATAAACGTGTTCTGTAAAGCTACTCTTTAAACGTGTATAATGGAAAAGTGAATATGCTTGACCCACAATCTAAAAATAGGATACAAAATCTTTTATTATTTTAAATAAATAACTTCTAAGTAGCAATTGGATTAATTAATCATACTTTGCCAGGAAAAAAGCTACAACATTCATCTGCTATGTGTTTTTCGAAAATGTAGTAAAGTTTAAATAATTCTGCATGTAAAAAGACTATGACTTGTGATCTACATGTTAACGGTATTTGTCTTGGTAGGTTAGTTTCAAAATTGTAGCACTCATTTACTTGTTTCATCAACTTTTGAAATTGATTGGTGAGAAAAGAAGAACATATTTTGTTAAGTTTATGGCAAACCTACGGATAATAAAAGTTTTGAAAGATGTATTTTATTCTGTTGAATTATAAGGAAAATAATATAAATTTTCAAATAAATAAACTTACCAAACGTAATTTAGATATGGTATCCCAGTTCAAAAAATTCAAAACGATTAGTAAAATTTCTTCTGGTAAAATCAATAGATTAGAATAACTATATTTAGGTAATTCCACAAATGGATTCAATAAAATTCTTTTTTTATAACTTGAATTTAATGTGTAACCATTATTACAGGTGTGTGCCATGATTTAAGTTTACAAATTTATATAAGAAAAAAAATCTGAAAATAAAAGTTAATATAAAAAAATTATGCTTAAAATTATTTTTATATAATGAATAAACTTAAAAAAAAACCAACAGTGATAGAAATCTCATAAAACTAATAATACTTATGATAATTTTTATCTCTTTATGACCTCTTAATCAGATATTAATACGCCAACTATACCAAAACATTCCAACAATCAGTGCAGCCAACAACTCGAACCCTTAAAAATATCCCTCATTCCAGACTCAAAAAGCCCTCAGCGCAACAACCGAACAGCCAACAACTCGTAAACCTAATCGTAACAGGCCGCATCCTCGACTCAACAAGTGAATCTAATCAGTACCCTCGAATCACTTCCCCCGAGAGCCACGCCTCCTCTCGCTAACTTTCCGCGCGATCGGCACGCGATATTAAAACGTCCACCGGTGCGCGCGCCCCAAAGTAACCAAAAGCTCCCTAATCTCGCGGCCAAAGTTATCCGGCTGGCTGATAAAGCAATTAGCCGAGGAAAAATTGCGCCAACTTGGCGAGCGAAACATTAAAAAGCCATTTCGCGGCGCGTGCGCGCCGACCGTAAAGCCGCGCCGCCGGTAGGGGGTCATGTGGCAACACTGTAGGAGAGCAGACAAAAAGCGGCGGAAGGGTGATCCTCTTAGAGGGCGCGAGGAGGTCCGCGATGAAATATGAAGGTAGGTAGAAGAAAACGGCCAGATGGCACGATCGGCAAGCGCGGGTGCATGCAACTGTGTGCTTAGGGGTAGGTCGGAGGGTGGGGATGTCTTGGCGGGAACGTCTCAATGCGTCTCAATGCGGCGTCTGCTTGAAGGCTGAGCGAGTGAGGTTTTGAGGTTATGTTTTTATTCGGAGGAAGTGAGATGTTTAGATTTTTATTTATAACAAGGTCGTTGAAAATATGTATATTTATTTAATCAAGTTTTGTTGGCGTGTTTTTCATTCGTCAAGTTTTTTACGATAAATATCATATTTCATAAATACCTGTAACATACTTTTGCAAGAGATTAAAATATTATTAATACATCATCCAGCTCCTTATCACTTCTTAATTAAAAAACAAACCAAAAGAAAGAAGTTTATCTTACACAAACACTATCACGCAGAACGCTCGCAAACAAAAAAACGCATTATCACAGCGCACTCATTCACTTTCCTCTGCAAATCTACAAAACAAACCTCGTACACATCCCGAACAGGTAGAAAAGATACGAGCCATCACAATGGCCCGCGCCTGAAAGCGCGCAGGTTGAATTTTTACCGACTCGCCGCAAATCCAGCTCTTCCCTCACTCTACACGCGACCTCGAGTGCTAAACAAACGGCTGTAATGCAAAACGGACTCGCGAGCGAAGAAGCACAGGAAGAAGCCGAGCCGGCGTGTTTATCATTACTGTTATTGCGCGAGCGCAGGCTCAGCGCGAGTCTGATTTATTAAAACGAGCACGAGAGCGAGCTATGCGGACTCGCGGAGAGCTGTCTGTGTGCGCGAGCTGAGATGAAAGGATCTGGGCTCCTGCGGGGCTACTGAGCCGATTGTTAGTCAGTTCGGTATATGCATGGGGCCATCGCGTTGCCATTTCTGCTGTTATTTATGTCGGGGAAGGTTGTAGTTCTATTTCGAGTTCGTGGGTGTAGCTTTGACGGTTGGTTATTTATAGTTTTCTAGTGGTATCTGTTATTGCAGTTGGAGAGCGCATAATCTTTTGAAGGCTAATAAATTCACTCGAAGCTGATAAAATTGAAAAATGATTTTTGACGAGATTTTTACTAATCTTGTAATTTACAGCAGGAAGTATAACCAGACAAAGAAATTAAATTTATATATTAAACCTTAAGAAATACTGATTGTTATAAAAGTAAACAAAACACACATACATTTTCTTTGAAGACTCAATAGCCCCATAGTTTCTTTAGAAACTCCAGCTCAGCCTTAAGCAGTGAATAGGAAATTCCCGTCATTCATCAGCCGAGCGCGCATTATTGTACCATTATAGACCCCGATGCCCAAGTAACAATGCGTCGTACACGTTAACTGCGCGCGAAACTGTATTAATCAAGCCCCGGCTCGCACATATGACTTTGCCCCAGCTCCGTTACATATACACACAAAAGAGCAAAAGAACCCTGGAATCGCGCGTATATCGGACGAGCTTCCTTTTTTCTGTATCCTCAACGGCGGAACAATTAAAATTCCTTCATCCGACGGTAGCGCTGACCGTATATAGATACGAGATCGCGCGCGTGCGAGCTACAAAAGACAATGCGCGCGCCAAGGGTCGCCGAGCGCGCTGTATATTGACTTTCGTGAAAAACCAATCGCGCGTGCATACAAAGAAACGCGGGTTATGTGTGTATACGCTTCTGCATGGGCTAGTCCCTTATTGCATGCGCATTTCCACGTGTGCGCTGGGTATATAGTGTACGTAGCGTGTTTCGATATCGGTTCTATGAAAACAGAATGGGGTATTGATGTACCCCGGTGGAGGGATTAGGAGCGGAGGCTGGTTTAATGAAAGTGTGGAGGAGAGTTTTTGGGGGGATCTGCGAGTTGTTACGATGGTCGAGTGCGATTGCGATAAGAGAGTGGATATGTTTTGTTTTGTTTTTTTTTATGGAATGGTCTGTATAGTAAAAACCAAATTGGAAGGAGAAAATAAGGTCGATTTTGATATAGAATCGTAGTTGAAAATCGGTTTAAATTTAAATATTCATTGTGTATTTATATTTGAACGAGTGAAAACCAGCTGCAAATATTATGCGTAATATCATTTTCCTCCCTTAAAATTATTCTCATACATACGGAACTTTACTCAAAAATTACCCAAATCGTATTTTATCTTAAATAAACTTTACGCAAAACACAAAATTTTCCACTCAACCAACCAAACCAATCAAAAAAAACCTCTACCCCTCTCACACCAAACCTCTCGACACACGGAACACTCCAGGTACATCCGTTACTCTTCAGCTGTCCATGCAATGCAAATGCGTTTACACGGTAGGCGACTCGCGTATGCCTGCCTCGCGCAGCAAGAGCTGTATCTTTTTCTCATTCTTTCTCTCTCTCTTTCTCTTGCGTATATGTATATACGCATGCGGGACGCCGCGAGGAGGCCGTAAATCACGGCAGCCCGTTCGGCAGCCTGTGGGCCGTCATAAATTACGACATCGTATCGTGGAGCCTTTTTTTGCTGCGCGCTATACTCGCCCTCTGCCGTTTTTATTTACAATTTAACTAGGCACGCGCGGCTGACGCCGCTACGGTGTGCGCGATGTTCTCACGCCTGGACGCGTGCTGCTTACGAGGTTTCTGTCTGTTTTGGGGGTTGAGGATGCTTTGGTGAGGGTGGTTTGGATGGATTGATATGTTGAGGGGCTTTCGTGTGGTTTTACGTTTTTTTCCGAGATCATCCAATAAGACAAGTTGAATTGATTTTTAGTAAATGGAGGTCGATTGCAAACTGTCTAATAAGTTATTGAAATAATTTTTCTTTTGAGATTGTGCGTGTTGAAATTTATACAAGCTTTTTTACTTTCTTTATTTATCAAACTTACAGATAAAATGAATATTTTATCATACTAACATTTTTAGTCTTATATTCTTATACGTTTATTAAAAACCCATATTTAACCATGTATAATAAATCTCCATCCAACATCAAAACATCTCAAACTAATTTTACTTCAAAATCTAATAAATCACATTATTTACAAAAACATTCAACTATCTGCATTCCCTTAAACTCCCTCTGCTCGTCTCCTTACACTCAGCCACGATTCTGCATAGCCAGCTGAATAGAAGAAGCAAAGAGACATAGAGAAAGCACCGGAAACTCCAACGCAACACGCGGTATAGAGACGCAGTCTGGGTCTGTGTATATATATATATACATATATGCACGAGCGCGAAACGAGGACGCTTGTTACCACTGAACTCGTTCAGGCAGCGCTCGAGTCTGGGCTTTGAGCATGCCACGAGCCACGAGTGTGCATCGAGGTATATGTATAGCGCGTAACTATTTTGACCGTTTACACAGCTCGTGTCATTACATGTGCGTTCGTTACGGTTTGTGCGTGCGGCAAGGATGGGTTCATGTTAAGTTTTGGGATTTGTATAGGGTTTTGAAATAATTGTTTCGTAGTTATATTAAACGGTATTATTTTAGAGGGATTTAG
>JAPYZA010004493.1:0-13766 GCA_030522685.1 Eupelmus azureus | reverse complement strand
AAATTTGAAACGTGCAGTAAGAATGTGAGTTTTGGTAACTATATTAATAAAACTATTTTGTGAAAAAAAAATAATAAAATTCTTTACCTAATATTTTTGAATTGCAATAGTTTTCAATTGTCATTAATTTCAGAACTAATAATTTTGAAAAAATCTGTACGGTTAGGTATTTTTGTAAACTGAAGCAACGTATCTTGAATAGAAAATGTATAGAATTGTTATATTTTGATATCGTAATAATTAAAAAAAAAAATATTTAGAAAACTGAAAAATTCGAAAAAATAGTGAAAAGTATAAGAAAAGCTTATTTCATCTTTAATTAGGTGATTCAAAATAACGAATTTTTCAAAATAACGAATTTATATATAAATTTAAAAATTATTGACTAAATGCGTATTGATCATTTAAGTAATCACTTATAGAACACAATGTATTTAGACTGATACGGATTCATAAATATTATTATATAAAAAGTATAATAATGAATTCATACTGACTATAAACTATAGATTAAGATGGAAAAATCTTAAAGCTTTCGAGATATGAGATATTATTTTTCATTGAGATTTTAATGTACAAAAATTAACCGAATATATTTATCAAGTGTTGAAAATATAAATGAAAGAACAATCTAATAAAAGCTTATAGACTTTCAGAACGCAATACTTTCCGTACACAAAAAGTTTCTCATTTAGGTAATTCCTTTCCTTCTCCCTCTCTATTCTACCTCAACAAACGATGCGCATCTGCCGTATTATACACTTGCTTCTCTTTCGATAGTATCTTCTCTATCCAAGAGCTGCGGGCTCGAGTACTGCGATTGCGGCGTCAGCCAGCCCCCGCTCGACGCGTGATGATGAGCGCATATATCAAACGTAACGTAATTGCATCCATTCCCACGTGCCGTGCGCCGGCGTCGTGTGATGTGGAGATTCGCGCGTGTCACGAGGATCGGCAAGCAGTGAAATTAGTAGCGCTGGCCGGTAGAGCTTCTGGAAAAAGGAGACGAGGAGGCGAGATGACGGCGATATATGACGGGTACGAAATCGAAAGATGACGACGATCGGCCCGTCGAGCGCGGAAATAAATGCGTTTCTGTCGCAATATTACGAGCTGGCGCGAAGCTATCTGCGGCTCGATTGTGGTATATGGATGTGCCGTTGCTACCGCTGCCGCAGAACGCCGACGCTTTCATGGTCTTTGCAGGTACCGACGTGCGACCCACTTTCCTAATTCTTCGAGAGATTGTTGTAATAAATCTTTTGCTATTTAGCTGTAAATGACTATTAAATATCATCCTCTAAATATCCTCGAAAAAATTATACTAAAAAGAAGATTATAATAATGTTAATTAAAGTTTTAATATTGTCAACTTTCATTAAAAAATATACTGTAGTACTAATCAAAAGCAGCAAAAATCATTCTTTTAGTTTATTTTATTATTTCTTATTTCATAATGTCATAATTATATAGAATAAATGCTCAACTATTTAAGATAAATTAATTTCTGTTACGTAAATCAAACTATTTCAAAAACTTATATCCAATAAACTGTAAGTCAGATAAATTTCTGCAGTCATTATAGAAAATCAACACACGAACTAAAAGTGATTAATTTAAAACAACTAACTTGACGCGACCTTTCATATGCGTAAATTAACGTATAAAAAGATATGGAGCGTGTGATTCTTCACATCACTTTATAAAAAGTAACAAACAGATTCAAGATCTTTGCTTCTTTTTCTTTCCCAAATCTTGTATCGCAATTTCGTCGTAAATTACAATTCGACGTTATTCCAGCTATTAGAGTTAGCGCATAGCACGTCGATGACTTACATATGATGGACGGTGCAAAGCATATATTTTCTTCCCTTCTGATAACCATGGATAGTTCATCACCGTTACGGGATTTCAGGGCTCCGATCATCACGACTTTAACTCACTCGTATGTAATAGCATATTACTTAACGATTCCGCGTGCGTGTGTTTCCCGCCCTCTAGCTCGAATCATTATGCGATTATCAAGAAAAAAGATTCGTTTCTTCTATTGCGCATGCGTGCATGCACACGGGGCAATTTGCGATTGCAAGTTTATTTTCTACTCTCGAAATAGATAATTACAAAATCGGAGGCTGCTTCTGCTTGCCGCATGCCTGGACCAAACCATCGCATATTATTCGCGCTGCGGTTGAAAGAATGTATCCATCGCGCCTATAGTCGTGACATTGCGTGTCTGAAAATGGGACTCATAATTCTACGTCACCATAATTTCTATTCAGCTGAACAATGTCAGTAAAAATTTTGAAAATTTTATGAAATTAATAAAGCGTGTGACATTTAATTATTATGAAAAAAAAATTTTAAATAATGAAACCAAACATCTATAAAATATCTAGTTTTATTAGATTCACAAGCTTAGAAAACATTTTCTTCTGTGATGCATACAAAAAATAATTAAAAAAGATATTGCAGGAAGTGAATTTAAAACTGTATAATTATTTGTTGACTTTGATTGAAATTTATATTATTAGTTGATGCTCACGACAATGAATGTGAAAGGAAATAATAAGGACATGTCTAAAGGCTTAAGTAATTCAGGCTACAGAATAGAATGGCACATGGCTTGCAGAGGTGTTTTCTTTATTTCGCGTATAAAATATACATAATGGCATCCCACGTAGGAGTCTCAAACCACTGTTATAAAAAAATACATTATATAAAATTATTAAAAGTACGTCATACATTGACTAATTCTGAAGATTCTTGAACGAGAACGAGCTATTGCTTGGATTAACACGCAACGTACATTTTGTCGTTAAATGACCTTAGATTTATAAAAGCGCATTCTTTTCCAACATTTTGCAATTAGCAAAATACTATATTATATACAATTCTTTTAATACGGCTCAGCGAGAAATCATAGCGATATCTCGTTCAAACTAAAACATTGATGGTAACTTTAGTATGGTAACTTCATTTCTAGTTAAACAGAATAAATAAATACGCATTAATAATACTCATAGGCAGCTAGAAAATGAAGGTCCGTTTATATGAATCAAACGTCCCTTTCAAGTTTGCTATGCAATTTAAAACTGTGCTTAATAGCTTTTTACTAGAGCTTATAAGAAAATAAAAAGCTGTAAACAATTGCAATACGGACATTGAGAACAGCTGCTGAAATTTCGGAAATTTTACTCATGTAACGCTTTCTATATCTCTAGTCCTCTCATATATTAAATGCATTGCTTAAAATGGAAATAATCATTTATCTTGTTGCTTCTTAGTGAATCCTATAAATGCAGGCGCATTACAATTAAATCGCATATCACTTAACTTAATAGGTAAGAAAATGCTTGTATTTACAGTTATATTTTAGCACCGAAAAGAGCGTCGAGCTTTTCGTAGGCGTTCGCTACTTCGAAGACAAAATTGATTATCCGGCACGTGGTGGCAAGTATTCACGATCGGGTTGCGAAGGACCTTGCGAACCGAATGGACTGCCAGGCCTTCCACCAGGGAAGCCTCCTGGACCTGAAGGTCCACTGGGGAACGCAGGACCACTCGGCCTTCCACTTGGATAACCATCAGCACCACCTGGAAGACCACCAGTTTGTGAAGGTCCTTGCGGTCGACCTCCAGGTCCCCCAGGACCACTAGGGAATCCACCAGAACCTCCAGGGAAACCACCGGATCCACTTGGGCTTCCAGGGAAACCACCTGGTCCCCCAGATCCACCAGGGAAACTTCCTGGTCCGCTAGCTCCGCCAGGGCCGCTGGGATATCCACCAGGTCCAGCAGCTCCTCCAGGTCCACTGCTACCACCAGGACCGCTTGGGTATCCACCAGGTCCTGTGGCTCCACCAGGCCCACTACCACCAGGTCCAGCGGCTCCACCAGGTCCACCAGGAAATCCGCCAGGCCCACTACCAGCGCCAGGCCCACCAGGGAATCCACCAGGTCCACTACCACCACCAGGTCTGCCAGGGAATCCACCTGGTCCAGTAGCTCCGCCAGGTCCAGCTGCTCCACCTGGTCCACTTGGGAAACCACCGGGTCCACTACCACCACCAGTTCCACCGGGGAATCCACCTGGCCCACTTGGGAATCCGCCAGGACCACTGCCCCCACCAGGTCTGCCAGGGAATCCACCTGGTCCAGTAGCTCCACCTGGTCCACCAGGGAATCCGCCAGGTCCACTACCACCGCCCGGTCCACCAGGGAATCCGCCAGGTCCGCTGCCACTACCCGGTCCTCCAGGGAATCCGCCAGGTCCACTACCACCGCCTGGTCCACCAGGGAATCCGCCAGGTCCGCTGCCACTACCCGGTCCACCGGGGAATCCGCCAGGCCCACTGCCACCGCCAGGCCCACTGCCACCACCGGGTCCACCAGGGAATCCACCAGGACCTCCTGGTCCTTGCGGTCTTCCTTGGGAACCTCCTGGACCTGAACCTGATTGTTGACTTCCCATTATTGTGTAGTCATAAAGATTCTCATTCAGATAATATAAACTTGGTGCTGAACTGCAATCGAATTGATTCCACCATACACAAACGAAGTATTGTTGATGGAAGATAGTACCATTAGGGCACAAGAAGTCATACGTTTGATTGTTTGCACAAATGTGGAATACTTGACATTGAGCTTCAACGTCTGCGTAATAACCTGGGAACTGTTGCGCGTCGCAACGGAAACTTGTTTCTGGAACTTCTGAGTAAATTGGATAATCTTTTCCTGGCTCTCCTGGTATAGCAGAATAATCGCCGTCGTCGGCAGAACCATCATCATCATCTCCTCCAGAAGATCCTGGACCACTGCCTGGACGACCACCTGAAGGGCGTTGTCCACTTGGTCCTCCTGATGGGCCCTGACCTCCACTTGGACCCTGTCCACCGCCGAAACTACCTGGCGGTCCTTGACCACCGCCAAAACTGCCTGATGGGCCTTGACCACCGCCGAAACTGCCTGATGGCCCTTGTCCTCCCGGGAAGCTTCCTGATGGACCTTGTCCACCTCCAAAACTACCAGATGGACCCTGACCACCACCAAAGCTGCTCGATGGTCCTTGACCACCGCCGAAACTGCCTGATGGTCCTTGTCCTCCAGGGAAGCTTCCTGATGGACCCTGTCCACCACCGAAGCTACTCGATGGCCCTTGACCACCGCCGAAGCTGCCTGATGGTCCTTGTCCTCCAGGAAAGCTTCCTGATGGACCCTGTCCACCTCCGAAACTGCTTGATGGTCCTTGTCCACCTCCAAAGCTGCTTGATGGTCCTTGCCCACCGCCAAAGCTGCTCGATGGTCCTTGTGCACCACCAAAACTGCTCGATGGTCCTTGCCCACCGCCGAAACTGCTCGATGGTCCTTGCCCACCGCCGAAACTGCTTGATGGTCCTTGACCACCACCGAAACTTCCTGAAGGTCCTTGACCACCACCAAAGCTGCCTGATGGTCCCTGGCCTCCAGGAAAGCTACCTGATGGACCTTGACCAGCGGGTCCCTGTCCAGGTCTTTGTCCGGCACCTCCTGGATATCCACCACCAGATGGTCCTTGGCCACTAGGTCCTCCACCTTGAACAAATCAAATATATTTTTTAAAGAAATTTATATGATATTTATTTTAAAGTCACTGTTTTATGATTTAAAAATTAATACTGAAAGAAAGAAATTAATTTAATTAAATAACAAAAATACCTGGAAAACCTCCAGGTCCAAAGGATGGGCCCTGTCCTCCAGCACCTGGTCGTTGACCTGGTGCACCTGGATAGCCACCTGGTCCACTTGGTTCCTGTGGCGGAGCTGGTCCAGGATATTCATCGTCAGTAGTTCCACCTTAAGCAGTAATTAATTTTATTTGCCAGACCGTTGGTAATTATATTAATTTTGTAAAAATTTATTATTTAAAAAAATTAGCAACTCATGAAGTTTTTATTGTATATACCTATCAGTTCTTTAGATAATAAAAAATCTAGATAGCTAACATATTTAAATTTACAATTATTACCTGGGAATCCACCAGCGGATGGTCCTTGTCCACCAGGTCGTTGTCCAGGTGTTGATGGTCTAGATGGACCACCAGAGCCAGGTCTTGATCCCGCGTCAGGAGTAGGATAAAGTCCATTTGGTGGTCTCGGTCTAGATGATGTTGATGGGAAGCCACCACCAGATGGTGTTGATGGAAAACCACCTCCAGGAGTTGATGGAAAACCACCTCCAGGAGTTGTTGGAAAACCTCCTCCACCTGGACGACCGCCACCAGGTCTCGACGCACCTCCTTGGTCTCCACCCGGAAAGGGAACAGAGGGACGATCGCTAGGGTAGCCATCAGCTGAAGGCCTCTGTCCCCCACCTGGTCCTACCGAACCTCCAGTTGATGGTCTCTGAGAACCTTGTCCAGCACCAGGTATTTGATTAGGGCTGGGATATCCCCCACTCGGTCCTCCACTTGGATACGAGCCAGAGGGAGATTGACCTCCAGGTCTTTGACCGCTACTGGGAAAATCATCGCTCGGTCGCCCACCTTAATAATATTTATTTATTTTGTATGGTTTTTCTTTTTAAGGCCAAAAGTGTAAAGCCATTGTTTATGTTTTTTAAACAATGAAAAGAACTTTTTGTATAAATTTTTCTTCTGCAAAAATCTTAACAAAATAAATTCATCATTTATTCGTAGTGAGAATCTGATAAATATTTCATAAATCAAAATTATTTCAGATTCTAGGGAATAAATGTTTATAAATAAATAATTTTATCTTTTCTAAAAGAAGTATGTATTACATTACCTGGGAATCCACCACCTGGTGACCCTTGGGATCCACCTCCAGGTCTTTGACCTCCGCCTGGGAAACCTCCAGTAGGAGATTGTCCACTACCTGGAAATCCGGAACCTCCAGGTCCTCCGGATCCACCAGGTCTTCCACTTGGATAACCATTACCACCACTACTTCCGCCAGGAAACTGTCCACCAGGTTGCTGAGTTGGACTACCACCTGCTCCTGGAGCTGGAGTAAATCCACTCGGACGAGCACCAGGGCCTTGAGATTGACCGCCCTCATTAGGAAGTGGGAATGGAATTGATGGTCTGTCACTTGGATATCCTTCATCTGAAGGTCTTTGACCACCTGCGCCTGGTCCACCGGATGGAAAACCTCCTCCTGGCCTTTGCCCAGCACCATCTTGTCCACCTGCGGGTCCAAATCCACTGGGTCTCTGACCACCAGGACCTCCTGGACCTCCTTGATTTCCTGAACCACCTGACGGGCCAAATCCGTTTCCACCAGGTCGTTGACCTCCTGAGCCACCCGGACCACTTGGCCTTTGTCCTGCACCACCTGGACCACCAGATGGTCCAAATCCGCTTCCACCAGGTCCCTGTCCTCCAGGGCCACCAGATGGATATCCACCAGCATTACCACCACCAGGAGCTGAACCTCCGGGGAATCCACCAGAACCTCCTGAAGGGAAACCTCCAGGAGGCTTAGTACCACCTGTCGCTGATGGTGTACCGGAAGGATATGCGTCTGAAGGGGTAGTAGGGAAACCACCTCCTCCTGGTCCTCCAGGTCTTGTTGTACTTCCACCTGGCGCCGGTCTTCCCGGAATCAGGGGATTACTAGGTCGAGGGTAATCATATCCCTCTTGTGCCTAAAATAATTTTTTTTATTTATGAAGTATATGAATGGTTAAAATTGTTTTCTTTTTATGAAGTATACAGTTTTATAAAGGCTTCGATTTTGTTATTAATATTTTTAACTAATGCATATTTTACATAAACAATAAGTACGTTGATGAATAGGATCTATAGTTATAATTATTTTGCATAAAGAAATGTATATTTAAAAGAAATGATCTACATAGTAGATAATTATTCTCCACACTAGAAATGGAATAATATTTTCAAAACTGGAGCAATTGTAAGGGCACAGAAAATAAGACTTTCGTCTGGTAAATGTTCGCACGTGCCGCGATCTTCAACACATGTACATACATGTGTGCTCTTCCATACGTATAACCCTTTTTATCCGGGCGCGAATCGCTTATGCAAATGACGCAAAACGCTTTTCTCTTAGGACTAGAACGCGCGAACCCGCCTGCACGAGAAAGTAAGAGAGAGTGAGAAGAGCGCGATGCTTTATTCAATGCATTCTGGTCACCGATTCGCGGGAGATTACATCATGCGCTGCAGCGACGTTCGCGAGCCGTTCTCGCGCAGTCTTCTCTCGATCGATGCGCGCGAGCGGCGTTCAACGTACTCGCAATCATTGCGCAACACACGAGGAGAGAAGACGATACCTATGAAGAAAACGAAGAGAAGGACGTCTTTTGCCTGAATTGCGGCAAAATTCACGAACACGCGACACCGTTGTCGGTTCAATCATCTTTGTAAGGTATGCGAGCGACCCTTTCAACTCGAGCGATTGTCAACTTGATTAGATCATATAGAATAATATGAAATTTCTATTTTTGAAAGAAAAAACATGTATATTGTAAATATTTTATATTTTTATCACAAGATTATCATGTGAATTAATTACATTAATAACGGTATACGTGCGAAAAACTAGTAATTGAAACTATGATATTTATTTATAATTAAGTACATTAATTTAATTCTGGCAATAAAATAGTCAAATTAAAATAAACTATATAGTTTACGATGCAATTAACTCCCATGATTTTTAGGAAATTTTTCATGATTTTTTAACTGTAAGGCAAACATGTATTTCTATAACAATTATTTATATTGGGAAAATTTTGACTTTCTAGATTTACGAGAAATTATGAAAATTTATATTTCATCATTCATCTTGAAAAGGTCTAAATAAAATATTCTCAAACAGTGCAATGTATACTAAAACTTGAGACAATGCTTAAGAGCTCTTTAAACTACCGCCATCCTAATGCTCAACAAACTTAAAAAAAATTGCACTACGGTAAGAGATTGCCTACGAAACTTCACGTTGCAGAGGCACACATTCGTAATAAAAAATAAAACTTACCAATGATGTGCGGGAGATAGCCAGCACAGCTGAAACAAAAGAAAACACAAAAAAGCGAGATAAGTCCACGTGTGCACGCATAGTCTTTAGGCTTTTGCTCATTTGCGCAAGATTTGGAGGGTATGAAGTAAATAGAGAAGAAAGAGAAAGGTCTTAATGAAAAGGAAAGGTGAAGGAGCTTACATTAAAATCAAGCAATAGAGTATAAAAAAATATCATAATTTAAATAAAGAGAAAAAGTGAAATCATTCGTAATCCATTTGACGAGCTCCGAAAAATGTAGACTTGACGCGCTTTAGCTTACACGCGAAGCGTCTACATCATAGTCATATGTGAGAATAGGACGCCACTAATAGCATTTTGGCCCGTACCGACAATGCGCACAGCGCTGGCGTCCCTAATTAATTAGCCGGGAAGTTATGTCAGAGATTTTTCAAATTATTTCACTCCCGTCGCGCGGCGCGCAAGGCGCGAGAAATTCGCACGCGAGCACGCGTTTTTCCCGCGCCGCATAATATCTGTGTTACGCGTACGTGTGCTTCTGCTTGAGTGATCTGCTTATTTTTATTCACGCACACTGTTATCTGGAGCAGGTCGGAAATGCTTGGAGTGTCTATTGAGAAGTGCAAGAAAGTCTTTCGAACAAAATGATTTATGGGAGGCATTTATTTTGTAATTAACGCGAGGTGCCTAATTTAGTTTCAGATCTCTTGTTTTGGTCGTCATTAAGTCATCGGTTTGTTTGGATAACGGTTTCCATAAAACCATTCAGTCACTAAAGTAATAATAAAAATAATTTTTATAGTAGGTAATAGATAAATTATATATTATCTTGAAGAATCATCAAATCTATATTTATACAATATATATGTAAAGTTTAAAAGAAATCTGATTCAATGAAACTATAAATTATCCGAGCAATTTAATTATAAAATATTTACTATAATTTATAAATTTATAAAAATTTCTGTTTACATCTTATCTTTTTTAAGGCCTACCTTCACCCTTTTGTCTTTAACGTTCTAATTACTTTTATTTACGATACTATTGTTTCAAAAGACGAGATTTATTCAGCGAAAAATATGCCAGTAGCTTCTCGCGATTTCAAAAAAACAATTCGCAGCCTTTCATTAAAATCCTCGACCCGAAAAGTGTGGACACCCCAGTTCGACCTGCTAAAAAATTTCCTAATGATGCTACGTATACATAACGCCGGCCCAATTGTTGTCGGAGAGGAGTGCCGAAGTTTCCCAACGACGAAAATCCACGAAACAGAGAGATAGAGAGAAAAAAATCCCCGCAAAATCGGTGGGCCAAATCTGCGCAGCGGACCCGTAAATTAGTAACGAGCAAGCACCGAGAGAGAAAGACGGACTGGAATAATTGCGCCAGAGATGCCGGACAAATAGCCTGCATACACTTGACCTTTATTTCCAGTCGCGCGATCATCCTTTTTTCGGCCGGCCGTAGCGAGCGCGCGCCTCCGCAGTCGTAGGAGAAGCCGTTCGGGAGGAGGCCGAAAAAAAGTTCCCAAACAATGCCCAGCAGCTTCTGCATGCGTGGAACTTATCTTCTACTTATTTTAATTAGGGAGGAAGTTACGAAAAGTTACAGCGCGAGCGCGCCGCGGCTAATCACCGAGCGAGCGCGCGGGGGTCCACGAAAATTTCGGTGTTGTACATCCTCGGCGCGCATAGTTCTCGATTCCCTCCCGCGCGACTTGCACAATCTCACTGTGTGTTACCTCGCCTGGCTTATATACGTATACGCGGGATTTTTTTGTTTGCCTGCCGCTTTTTTCACGCGATTAATGAATACGCCTGGCGCGGATCTGCTTATAGAATCTGCTCATTGTTTTGGAAGGTTCACGATTTTTTTCGGCCGGACGATTTCTTCGCGCTGATTTCTCATATAAGACGGGGTACGGTCTGGTTCTTTTTTTTTGAAGGAGGGATTCAGATGCTAATGATTCGCAGACGTAATAGTTTTTGTTTTAAGAAAGCTTATCATTGTATTCGGATTTTTTGGGTTATTTTTGGCGTTAGTAGGTAGATTTGCATAGTGATATTTATGATCAGGATTACGTGCAATGCTTAATTATTTTTTTTGTGTTGGATTTCAGACTTTTATATCTTATGATTCTATAATAAGCTATCTATGAAAAAATTATATTTAAATAAAACTGTCAAAAAACTTAAAAAAGGTCAAAAAACATGAATATTTTTGTGGAATTATAAGTTTTTAACATTTTTACATTTTCAAAAATAGTAACCCTTTTATAATTATATAATTTCAAATATTCACATACAACTTTAACTTCTCTCAAACAAACAATTACCGAAAAACGAAAGTAAAGTGAAAACGCTGAAGAATTTCTCGTGATACACGTATTGTTAAGTAGTTTCGCAATAGCTTTCAATTGCAATAAGAAAAACAAATTATATTTAATTTTTGAAATTTCAAAGACTCTAACTTTAACTGATTCAAAATTATTTTTACTTTTATTGAACGCATTTAAACTGTATACTTTAGCAATGCCATCAATTTTATACATTCTATAAAACAGCTAAACCGAATGAAACTAATACGCAGTCTAATTATATGGCTTTATTCAAATTTAATTGTATACTGCAAGCGTTTCAGTGCTTAAAAGTGAATATTAAAACAAAAATGTATATTTCAAACGTTCGTTTAAAAAATTCCTGCACAATTAACATATGTGTCATACATTTGATTTTATTACAGTATTACGTTTAAACACTTTAAATAATCGTATTGTATTTACAGCTAGAGCAGTTTTTACAATCGTTATTAGCTTTACGTGGGAGCTTAGTTACATAGCGGTATATAATTATTGTAATAAAATTAAGCACATAGAATTAGAGAAGATTAAAGAAAAATTAGGTGACTCATACAATATCTTTTGACTTAAACTTAAACATAAAGAAAAAGTTATCGATTAACACATATAGATTTATAAAGTATATAATAGTTTAATCGTTTCCCTTTTACAAATCTACATTTAGTTCCATCCTCAACTTTTTCTCCAATAAACCATGAAAATTTAAGACACAGACTTAATAAATTTTAGTAACAGTTATCCCGTAACACATATAGTAAGTATTAGTATTCCAAATCACTTTTTCGCGAGAAAAACCTAAAATTTTCCCACTTTTTAAATCGAACCGATCGCAAATCCTTAAAATTCGTTTGCGCGCGCGCGCGTGCAGCCAAGAACAATATATTGATGCACACAATTATTTCACAATGCGTACGCGCAGCCCAGGAGCTTTTCTCCTTTATCTGACCGGGGAGTGCAACTACCGCGTCGAAGGCTGTAGGCTTCGCGCCCGAGAGGTAAATAAAAAAAGAGAGAGAAACGAAGAAGGAAAATATAACCGTTTAAACAGGCAGCGCAAAAAATGCCGCATCATCCGCTGGATGTATACTTGCGTGTGCGGCAATAAAAGAGGAGGACTCGCTTATCCTTTTATCGGCAAAGGAGATAAAATTTCGCTTGCAGCGCGGCTTGTAATGCAATTTGCATTGCTAAAATCTAGTACAAAATGCTTGTTTCTGTTTCCGATTCACTGTGTCTTGAGGTCTCGATACAAAGTTACATTATGACGCGCGTGGAATTCTTTTGTAGTGGGTTTCTTAAGCTGTTTTTCTTTTCGTGGAAAAAAAATTTGTTTAGGCAATTGAGAGGTTTGGATAAGTGTAATACGGTTAGGAACTATGTGGGTCACTTCCCTGCTAAAAATGACGCATTTAAAATGCCATTTATGTCCATGTTTTAATGTTATGTATGAATCTGTAATTACGTTCCAAAATTATAAGAAATAAAAGTTTGTAATGCTCTTCAGATTTTTAATAGTTTGCAATATGCCATTTTTACCAGGGTATTAATACTTATTAGTAAGCAATATTTAATTTCATAAATAAAATATTTTTAATATAAAGTTGTTAGTTGGATTTCAAGCTATATTATCGATAGACTTTTTAAATCAATGATCATTCATTATACCTTGATATCTAAAATTAAAATTAGTAATTTACTATATTTATCTAATATGATATAAAAATACATTAATTATTTCTACAAAAAATACTGGCATGAAATATATTTTTAATAAAAATTTATTCTATCATTTAAGAAACTTTGTTACTATAATAAATAACTTTACTGTTTAAAAATTTTCGATATTAATGAAAGATCACTTTGACATAATGTTACACAAGCAATAAAGAAATGAATTCAAAATTTTTCTTTCTACCTCTCCCTTACTTTCACTCTCACACTCACTCTCGAAAGGGCTCACGCTCGAAAAAAGAAAAAGAACAATGGACTTACCTATCCACAACAAACACAGCCTCATGTTTGTTGTCGCCGTAGCCTTCCTCGTAGTTTAGGTCTGCAATATAACAATAAGAAGAATCGTTTTTTTTTCATACCTCGAATATTTTCACAAGATAATGATCGATCGATTAGACGAACGCGACCGCGGCATTGACAGTCGGAGCTCGAGTCTGTCTCCCCCCAGGCTGGCTTCTTTATTATATTCGTTTGATTCTTCCGCGAGAGAAACGCTGTAATCTCAACGATGACAATGACACGACGCCGGCTATGACATTGCGGCGAGAATTTCAATCGGATCCGTGTTTCTCTTTGGCTAAGCGCTCGCCCGGTGCGTTCAACGATCTCCCAACGTTCGGCATCCGAAATCGCGCCGCGCGTTTCCTCTTTGTCTTTCCGATCTCTCTCTC